>LR989928.1:44993083-45219637 GCA_905146935.1 Scaeva pyrastri | reverse complement strand
ATACCAGATAAATTCTGGCCCATCGTCTATTAATATTTGGTCGTCTTAAGTAAACATTTATGCATAACCCACTGAAGTGGGTTAAAGTCCAGAAGAAAGTGAGTTGAATTTCATATTTTTGAAGTAAACCTTCTTTAGGCACGCTTGGATTGGGGAGTAAACTGCCGAATGCGTTACGAAAAGTGTGATGCGAACGGAAGTTGAAAGAGAGTGATATGGAGTTACATGTTAGTAAAGATGGAGAGAGGGAGTTACGTGTCGTATTAGTATGTAACTGTAGGGACAAAAGAGAGAGAGAGAGAGAGAGAGAGAGAGAGAGATGCGTGCGCACATTTTCTTTCTCTCTGACTCTATTACCTATAGTGAGAGTGAGACCCTGTCAACTGATATTGAATCACAAAGGTGAGTGCGTATCTCAATCTCATACTAGTTGCTGTGCTTGCTGGTGTCGTAGCGTCATATACAGCCACAGCGTTCCTTTTTTCTTGTCTATTTTCTCCTTCCATGATATGATAACATAAAATTTTACTAAAACGTAAATAAATAAATACTTATTAATTGTAGAGGTTCACCATTAAAAATAATTGGTGGCATTATGACTGAACATGACGATAATCGAATGGAAGTTGATGATGAAAATCTCACTAGAGATCATGTGCAAAAATTGAGACAAATTATTGGAGTTAGGCCTATACACGCCTATTGCCTGTATTACACTGTAGAAGCAAAAGAGAACAGTGCAAGTGCTATGCGTAGATGAAAATAAAAAATAAATATAAAAAATTATACAAGAATATTAATTTATCAATAAAAAGTGTGAGTGCTTTGTTTATTTTTACGAACTGCCACTGTTTGGACAAGTGTGGATCCCAGTTTTATAATAAAAGGGAGTTAGCAATTTGCTAGTTAGCAAAACGAAAAAATGGTTTAAAATTTTGGAGTCTTTTGTAAATTGCTAAATATTTATCAAATTGCTAGTTAGTAAAATGTTGAGTCCTTAACAATGGTATAGTTTAAAATTTTAGATACTTGTATTTTTTTTCCCTTGAACCAAACTAATTTTATGTTTCTTTGTTTTATGTTTGTCACGTTATTACACAAGATTTTACCTTTCATATGAATCTTTCATATGATACCACCAACTTTGTTACGATTTTTCTTTAAATTTCCGATTGATTGAAAAAATAGCACAGTGTACAACCTAAACTAGAAGGTAGAGTCAACACGAGCAACCATATTTACATATTTAAGACACTGCGATAGGCTGATTGTATTCCGTAGATAGATAGATAGATAGATAGATAGATAGATAGATAGATAGATAGATAGATAGATAGATAGATAGATAGATAGATAGATAGATAGATAGATAGATAGATAGATAGATAGATAGATAGATAGATAGATAGATAGATAGATAGATAGATAGATAGATAGATAGATAGATAGATAGATAGATAGATAGATAGATAGATAGATAGATAGATAGATAGATAGATAGATAGATAGATAGATAGATAGATAGATAGATAGATAGATAGATAGATAGATAGATAGATAGATAGATAGATAGATAGATAGATAGATAGATAGATAGATAGATAGATAGATAGATAGATAGATAGATAGATAGATAGATAGATAGATAGATAGATAGATAGATAGATAGATAGATAGATAGATAGATAGATAGATAGATAGATAGATAGATAGATAGATAGATAGATAGATAGATAGATAGATAGATAGATAGATAGATAGATAGATAGATAGATAGATAGATAGATAGATAGATAGATAGATAGATAGATAGATAGATAGATAGATAGATAGATAGATAGATAGATAGATAGATAGATAGATAGATAGATAGATAGATAGATAGATAGATAGATAGATAGATAGATAGATAGATAGATAGATAGATAGATAGATAGATAGATAGATAGATAGATAGATAGATAGATAGATAGATAGATAGATAGATAGATAGATAGATAGATAGATAGATAGATAGATAGATAGATAGATAGATAGATAGATAGATAGATAGATAGATAGATAGATAGATAGATAGATAGATAGATAGATAGATAGATAGATAGATAGATAGATAGATAGATAGATAGATAGATAGATAGATAGATAGATAGATAGATAGATAGATAGATAGATAGATAGATAGATAGATAGATAGATAGATAGATAGATAGATAGATAGATAGATAGATAGATAGATAGATAGATAGATAGATAGATAGATAGATAGATAGATAGATAGATAGATAGATAGATAGATAGATAGATAGATAGATAGATAGATAGATAGATAGATAGATAGATAGATAGATAGATAGATAGATAGATAGATAGATAGATAGATAGATAGATAGATAGATAGATAGATAGATAGATAGATAGATAGATAGATAGATAGATAGATAGATAGATAGATAGATAGATAGATAGATAGATAGATAGATAGATAGATAGATAGATAGATAGATAGATAGATAGATAGATAGATAGATAGATAGATAGATAGATAGAACCCAGGGCCGGACCTACCATATGTGCAGAATGTGCAAATGCACAGGTCGCAGAATTCCGGAAGCGCATTCTCGGGAACAAGGAAAACCATTGGGTGCAGGTTTTTACTTTGCACAAATGTGTATTCCACAGTTCACATCATTCTCATACTCGCACAACACAGAAACAAAAAAAAGGAATCCTAATACCTACACGCATCCACACTAACTGATAAGTGCGAGTTTTGTTAATGCACACTGGGTCCAAAACTTACATTCTATTCCAATTCCACGACCGATATGCCATGACGTACAGTGTGACAATTTCCCTATTATTTTTGAAAAATAATTAATTTTGTATTAATGAAATAAATTCAATAAATACGATATCAGAGAATTGAAAATAAAATAAAATAAAATAAAATAAAATTACAGTTTATAGGGTTGTTAATTATATATGTACATACATTATGATATTACAAACTAAAAAAAGATGAAACTTGTAAGCGCTATTAATTTAATTCCACTAAACGAGCGAAATGTCACACTGTAAGACGGTAGCGGCCACCGGATAGTTAAAGGATTGCAATGTTCGGGTGTTTTTTACACATCATAGAACATAGAAGCGATGAAAAATGCGTGTGGGTTTTACAGCCGCCTTTTTGTTCCTTTTCTTCTTCTATTGAATATTTTTTCAGTTGAAATTCTTTGTATGTACTCTGGTCTGGTGCAGATTTTTTAAACTTTTTTTCCTTACGATTATTTAAATTAAATCAGATTGGAAATTGAAGTGACGCGCTGGTGAAAGTGTTTAGTAACTACCTATTTACTTTTAAAATTTTGTGTTGTTTTTTTTCAATATGGACAAAAAAAAGGGCGCAGAATTTAGAAAAAAGCTTGTTGAAGCCGAAAATAAAGCATACATTTTACAAAATTTTTAAAACGCAGCAAAGAAGATGCAGATGTAAGTATTCTAAATATCGATAAGGCACCTGTAGGAAATAGTATGGATGAGGTGCTGGTAGGGAGTGCAGTGGTGTCAGAAGAAGAGGTTTTTGATATTGTTTCAAATGAAGATCTGGGTGACCCTAATAATTTTCGTTATTACGTTAAATTACATACATATCAAATACATACAAGTATTTTTTTGTTAGTGAGGATTAGGCCTGCCTCAATAAAAAAAACGCATTGAAAGTCTACCTCCTGAGTAATGTGGAAAGGACTTAATATGTGTATTAGTATGGGTATGTATGTTTATTATATGTATTTTCGCAAATATAAAAAGGGCGCTTTCTAAAAATCTTGCCCTGATAGAACCTGAACAAAATCGAAAGTTTAGTAAGAAAACATTCGTATTTCCAAACATCCCAATAGCTCTCGAATATAAACGTACACTACATAGCACCATATAAGAAGGTACCAAACCAATATTTAAATGCATACTTATATTAATATCCGGAATTGAAATTCGTTTCCCAAAATTTCTTCTTTAAATATTTGCACCCCTAAGATAATTAAGTATTTAAATAAGGGATGAATTTTATTTTAATAACGAAACATTTCGTTTATTATATAATATTAGCGAAATGAGATTTCATTAATTTGTAGAAAAGCAATCGAAGTGAAAACGTTTGCAAAATTTAGATTAAGAATTGAATCAATAATCAAATAAAATCGCTTTTATTCGATTAATGCAACGAATTTTGAGCGTTTATATTATGTGTAAAATGCGATTCGAAGGCCAAGGGCTGATTTTCGTTTTTGATCTATAGGTATCTCTTAACCTATACTTACTACTAATGATATTTTTACATCGATTTATAAATTTAAAGCAAAATGCTTCATTATATTAAAAGTTGGTTTAGCCTTTAGATAAGATCTTCATAAAAATGATTAAAGAAAACTACTGTAATGAAATATGTAGTAACAAAGGAAACATATTTTTGTATTCTAGTACCTATGCTTTGAAGTTTTGTTTTTATTACTTGAGAGTATAAATGTAGAAGAAAAGCTGACGGCGGGTTACCTTCCATTGTTAAAATTCAACTTACATAAATGAACAAAAACAAATTATTTATTCATGCGACTATAAGCATGTCTTGCAGTAATTTTAAATGCTTTAATGGTAACGTTACGTTTTACATTATTTTACATTACATACATATGTACATAGGTAGGTACATAATAAAAATATTTTGCATCTTTGAGACTGAGGTTGTCACATGGAAATACGGGTTTTACTTTTGTTTCTGAGCAGAGACTGTGAACGCGAGAACGCTCTGAGCAGAGTTTGATCAGAGCTCACCGATTTATTTATGAAACACATTCAAAAAATTTATGAAACACACAAAAAAAAAATATAAAAAACTATTTGTTTTTTAAATGCTGTTGTGGCTGTTTTAGTTTTAAAGTATAACTAGATAGATTTAAGTAGTTCTAATTAGCTTAAATAAAGCTAAAGTTTAAGTTATTCTCAAGTTAAGTTGTATTTATTCTTAAGTAGGTTTCATTTGTTTTTTTTTTTTTGTTTGTATAAGCTGGTTTTAAGAAACAAATAATAAAAAAAAGACAGAACCAAGTTTTTGTGATTTTTTATATAAAAAAAGGATTAGATTTGTTTAAATTATGAGGTTATAGTTACTTATATTAGGCTAGTTTTCATACATTTTTGTCTAGCTGTAAGATAGTTTTTAAAGTGAATTAAAAATAAAAAAAAATAAAAAAACATAATGCTCTAGCAATAAAATATCAAAAGCAGTCTGTCATACAAAAAAAAAAATAAGTTAGCCGCACTCTGCTTTTTACTTCATTAGCTCGTTCATTTTATTAAGAGCTCATAGAGCAAGAGCGCTCTCCGACGCCGAGCTAGATTCAATTGATAAAAAAACAACAAGCACCCTGAATACGTTGCCAGACTTTTGACAAGTCGATTCCCTTTTTTCATCCAAAAATTTATTTTTTCCCTTTTTTCTTTTAGTATTCCAAAAAAAAAAAAAAAATGTTTAAAACGTAATACACACATTTTTTATTTCGAAAAATTAAATAATAATATTTTTAAATGCTAGACCTTCACATTAATTTATATCATATAAGACTAGCTATTTGTATCACAAATTTAAGTTCATTTAATCTAGGACTATCTCATCTTTTTACATACTAGTTGTTTGTAGACGCAATCATTCTTTATCTTCCTATTTCAAGTTCCATACATTTGCTATCTATCATTAACAATATTTAGTATGGAGTATTCCGCAAAGTGTCCTGTTTTCTAACTTATTTCTTAACCTAGTTTTGTTTAAGTTTATTGCTGAAAAAGCCCTCTCAGCGCTTGCTCCACTGTGTCAAAGACAGAAAATGTATTAAACCAATTTTTCCATATTTTGGAATCTATCCTCATCAAACTTCATTCTTAAAATATCCTTCCAAAGTTCTTGAATGTTATAGCTCGGTGTATCTGATATGTCAAAGTTTCTTAGTGACCTACATAATATTCCATATCTAAGTCACTAAGCTCGGATTGAGTAAATAAATGAGGAAAATGTCTACAAAGTGGAATTAGCGAAGAAATACTCTAATTTTTTTAAGTTACTGGGATTGATAAATTCGAGGAGCTTAAAGACTTAAAATTTCTTCACAAGCTGTTAATAAAAAGTTCCTGCAGTTTTTTTTTATAATTTTAAAAAGAAATGTTTGTATTTATATTTCTATCTATCTAAATGTTCTTCTGAAAATTGGTAGTAAATTCTTGAGAATTTTTAGAGAAATTTCTTAAGTCCGACAATTTTTGTAAAATTGTTAAACATAAATTGTGATTCTGATAGTAAATTTTTTACGAAAAATCGTTACGAAATCTTGTCTTTTAAAGGAAGAAACTGAAAGTGAACTCTTGAAGTTTTTTAAGTATAATGGAAAGTAGGTAATTAGTGTTTGGTAGCAACCAAATATCTTTTAAGATAACTTATGTTTTCTTAATATTTACATTATGTATGTATGTATATGTACATATACATATATATTTTTAAATACATTTTTGAGAACAAAAAATGGTACCTTAGTAAGTTGCTATCAAAAACTTCGTCCCAGTGACCCATTGTGACTAATTATTAGTTGGAATGCATTTGTGTTTGTAAGAACTAACTCCATTTTCAAAAATGCTGCAGTTTTTTTAAACAACGGCACGCCTAGTGACACATCAATACATTTCAGTTTGTATACACTAAAAAAGGTAGGTATGTACTCGTAAAAGTAATTTTGAACTACCATTGTAAAAGTATTTCTTACATTATTTAACAGACGATGTTGGACTACAATGCGGCAATGTATATTCTTGCTCAATAAGTTATTACGCTTACATCAGTCATCAAGTAAGATTTAGTAAGTACCTACATTGTTCCAATGTAAAAAAAAAACATTATGTTATCGAATCTCAATGTATCTTTTGCACTAAATCAATTTATAGACGGTATTGTACATTGGGTTTATGCTATAAGGACATTAAATCTATATACAAAAGATTTATTTGAGAGCAATCTTGTTTTCAATTCTTTTATGTAAGGTATAGCTACATTCAGCCAATGTAATTGGTAAATTGATACAATATACTTGGTGCATGTTTTTAAACTATTTATCTAATGTACCTGTTAAATTGTTATAATGCACTTTGTATAATAATTATCGAATATACTTTTTAACATTTATCTTATGTACATATGTAGGTACTGGAAACATTGATCAAATGTGCTTGGTTTTGTACTTTGGTCTAATGTATGGGAAAGGTGCGAACAGTGCCCCACATTTTTTTAAAATTGATATATGTATGTTTCCAAGCTACCTTAACAAAACTTTGAGTATATTTTAAGGCTGGGTGTCCCAGATCGTCAAACTCAAACTTCATGTAAATGACTTTATTTGTGTTAGTGACCTTTTTGTTTTGTCATGAATTTCATGGCATCGCCATGTGTGACCAGAGGAATTTTGTTTTTGTTTGCTACTCTCTCTCTACACTCATTTTGAACAAGAATAGAGTCGAAGAAAAAAATGTGTATCTTTATAAGATCAATAACACGCTAAAGTGGGAAAAGTAAAGAAAAAAAGAAAAATAATAACCAAAGAAAAGGACAGTCTGTGCTGTATGTACATACGTTTCCTTTCGATTTCAATATTTTCTCAGAAACAGGTCCTGATCTCATTTGCACTGTAATTGTTTTTGTTTTGCCAAAGAACAATAAATTCCCTCTCTATTACCAAAAAAAACGATCATGACTTCTGCTACGTCATCAAAGTAAAGGGTGCAAGAAGTAGGTATAGATAAACCACACACAATATTGTTCTGCATCCTTCCTACCACGCGAATTGGACGTACACTTGCTTTAGTCAACTCATATTGACAAAAGAAACTGGTTTGTCATTACATATTTCTCAAATTCCAATAACCGGTTTTTCTATTGCATTTTCTGTTCTTGATGCAAAAAGGAAGAAACAACCAACAACAAAAATATTTGAGAGCGGGTGCGATGGGCATATTTCTATTCCAACAAAAAAACATTCTCTCGAAGCGCTAATTTCGCAGTGGAATTACTGGGAACTGAAACTTGTATGTGTGCGTTATGTGCATTATTTTCTTTGGAAAGCTAATTTTTATGTGGGCTTTTTCAATGAACATTTAAAGTGTTAATACATTTTTTTTTTCGAAAAAGTCCATCCATCACTCCCGAGGTTATTAATTAAGCTATTGAATAAAATAAAGAAAAAAAATATAGCTCAAAATGATAAATAAAGAATGAGGGATATTTAAAAGTCCTAAAAAAATTGTTTTTTAGGTTTTTTTTATTTCTTTAAACCCTAAAAGTGAATTATTAAAAAATAAAATTACTTGTAATAAAAATATTTGAGACTGGCTTTACAGTACTTTTTGTTTCGATGAAATATGTTGTAGATTAAAGAAGTTATACCTATTCAAACACGCCAAACCCATTGAAAATTGCTTAAGATTGGACTAATTTTTTGCCCATAAAAACTTAAATAAATTAAAGTCAATCCGTCACTCTCTTAATTAACTTAATCTGCTTTGAAAACACCAAAAAATTAAATAAAAACCTTAGTTATACCAAAAATAAATGGCCCATTTTAAACGACTATGAAAATAACGACAAAATTGTAGTTTGTTTCACTCTCAGAATTACTATATTATACATTTAAAAATTTTAATGATGCAGTGTAGTAGCCCTGTTTATTGAAAATGCATTAATTTTTATTTCAATCAATTAGCATTCGAAATGTAAAAGTTATCGCTTTATTTGTAACATTCCAGCCGTTTTTTTGGCTGGCCACCCAGCCTTAACAAGTGAGTTTGTATATTTAAAACTTTTGTTTGCAATATGCATTCAATTTTTTCTATTTTCGATTGCACATTTGCCTTTTATATTTTGTCCTTGACAGAAGATTTAGAAATTTTGACATCAATAATTTGACAAATGATGTAGGGACACCAACTTTAAAAGACAAATTATAAGTGAATACAACGTTTTATTGGTACTCGAATAGTATGTTAGGGATAGATTACCAATAAAACACGGCTATTATATTAATTAATTAAAACATGTCTTAATTAAGAAAAGAAACAAAAAAAAAATAGAAAAAGTAAAAAACAACAAAAGTCCCGTTGGTGCAATTTTAAATTCACTGTCGAATAAAGAAAAAATATTGCAGGTAATATTTTTTTGACGATAGGTTAGTCCAAAGTAAAACAGTAAGGTTTTAAGTCTTGAAAAAAAAATAGACTCAAACTATTTATTCACTTGATGACAACATGTTCGTCTTTACCTAGCTTTCTTGCACGACAAACCTGATTCTGTTTGCTTTGAAGGCAAAACAAATACAAATATAAAGGTTTTAATCTCCCTACCAAACGTGATGCACTTATGGGAATTTGCTTGAAATTTCATGATGGTCTTGAAATGTTTCCTCAAAAAGTGAGGGAAGACCTAACTAGACCTATCTTACATCCTAAAATCCCGTGCAGATATGAAGAAGTTCTATCGCTCCTAACCTGAAGACCACCAAGCCTAAATGTCTTAGCCTTTATTATCAAAATGTAAGAGAGTTAAGGTCCAAAACGTTTGCCATCTTTAATAGCTCCCAAAACCTTACTTATGATATCTTTGCCCTCATCGAAACAAACCTCATACCCGATAGCCTTAGTACTGAACTTTTCACAAGCGACTATTCTATCTATCGAATGGATGTCGTGGAATGCACAAGTAATAAACATGGCCGTGGGGTTCTTTTAGCTATTAATAGTAATTTTGAAAGCTCGTTACTCCATACTCCTACTTCAATCGAATTTGAAGGTGTATCAGCTAAGGTTACACTCCCTATGTTTTCTATATTTATCCTGTGTTGTTATATTCGACCAGCGCAACAAATTAAAGCCTACCAAGCTACAGTTAATGCCATCGATTATATGCTTGAACAAGTGCAACCTAATGATTTGATCATCGTTCTTGGCGACTTTAATCTTCCCCATCTCAATTGGTCCACTTCTGATGATCAGACATCCTTCTTTCCAACTAATATCTCATCTGAATCTGGATCGTTGCTCATTGACCGTCTGTCTGATTGTGGTCTATTTCAACTAAATGGAGTAGCAAACTATATGGGAAACATACGTAACAAACGTTGGAAGATTTTTTTACAGTCCAAATCTGACACCGACTACAACAGTTATCTTCTCCCCTATAATTCTTTCTCCGAATTAAACGAATGCCTTTATAACCAATACCTTAATCAAATGGAAAACAACTTTCTTTCTGATGCTAGGAGATTCTTTAAATTCATAAATGTTAAACAAAAATCTGATGGGTTCCCACCTTCAATGAGTTTTAACAACACAATCTCCTCAGATCCAAAAACTATAACTAATCTATTTGCTACCTACTTTAGCAAATTGTATACTGAACATCTTCATGATCCTGATCCTCATTACTTTAGTTATTTAGATGGTTGCACCCAAACCTCTCTTTCATCTTTTACAATAACTGAAGAAATGGTACTTGCCAAAATCATAAGCCTCAAAGAAAACTTTAGCTCCGGTCCCGATGGTGTCCCTTCAGTTGTTCTTAAAAAATGTATGCAATCTCTATCCAAGCCTCTGACTGCACTTTTTGAACTCTCTTTATCCCAAGGTGTGTTTCCTCATATATGGAAAGATTAATTTATATTCGCGATTCATAAACAAGGTAACAAAACTGAGATTAACAATTATAGACCTATTGCTAAACTTTCTTGCATCCCAAATCTTTTTGAAAGCTTAGTTTATGATTCCATTTATTTTCATTGCACGCCCCTATTCTCTCCCGCTCAACATGGTTTTCAAAGGAAGATCCACAACGACTAACTTAATTGAATTTGTGAGAAAAGTTTTGTCAGCCCTTGAGAATGGCAATGAAGTTGATGTTGTATATACTGATTACAGCAATGCCTTTGATAAAATATCTCATAAGATAATAAACCTAAAACTTAGAGCCCTAAGTTTTTCATCTATATTTATAAACTGGATAAGCTCCTACCTTTAGAATAGAACTTATAGAGTACTCTTCCGTAACTCTGTCTCTAGTCCCATACATGCCACTTCCGGAGTCCCACAAGGTAGTCACCTTGGCCCTCTACTCTTCGTCTTATCTATTAACGATGTCTGTCTTAAAATAAAAAACTCAGACACCATTATGTTTGCGGATCATAAGAAAATTTTTAAAATTGTCTCAACTCCATCTGATTCCTTACTTTTACAAAATGATCTGAATATCTTTTTTGTTTGGTGCTTACATAACTTCCTTGAGTTAAATGTAGGTAAATGTAAACAAATGACCTTTTCACGTAAACTAATCCCATCTCATAGAGTATACTACTTCCTTAATGACGCCGTCAACGTAGTCGATTCTATTAGAGATGTGTGACAAACACTTGAATTTCCATTCCCATTTTGACCAAATTATTAATAAAGCTAATAGATCTCTCTGTTTTATCAAGAGATGGTCTAAAGAATTTTCCAACCCCTATTTTACTAAAGCGCTCTACCTTTTCCTAGTCCGACCCCATCTTGAATATGCATGTCCTTTTATGAAAACCACTCACTTACAATTGAAAATTGTAACGGAAGTTGGACCTATCGCACTAAAAGCGGTCGTCTGCCATTCCCAAAGAAGCCTAGGAACACAGGAATTCCTACAGGAATCAATGGGTAGTGTGATAGGGTGTTCAGCTCGCAATGCGCGGGTAGGCATGCTTGCATAATGCACGAAAAACTAACTCGCCGGTGCGGTGGGATCTTGCGCAAGCCGCTGAACTACCGTACATGTTTTACATGCCTAGATAAAGAATTCAGTTTCACAAAAATCAACACACACGAAAATTGAATACGAAAATTATTTACTCTTAAATCTGGAGAAACAATGGTGTTACGTTTCTCTGAGTGTGGCCCTCCCACTATCTGTGTCCTTACGAACAAAAGATAAACCTATCGGCTTTGCTCCACTCGGTTCTTGCAAAAGCCCCTAAAGTGAAAGAAATGAGCCCTTATAAACTCACCCCATCTAAAACTCTACCCATCATCTCGATTCCCTTTACTCCCCACACTTACACAACGAGTCTTTTAAACTCTCACCATCTCTTCACACTCAAATTTACCACAAGAAAATACACCACTTATTTCATTGTTAAAAAAAAATATAATATAAATTTTAATTCATTAATAATAAAATAAAAAGTTATTTTTGTATAAATTGTATCTTATGAAATTTGATTTTATAAATATTGATTCAATTCAAAATTAAACTTAATCAAAGAAATAATTTTATATCAAACATTAAAGAATTAACTACTCTTATATCAAAATTTAAATCGTAAACAACGATCGGTCAGTACGAGATTATGATATATATTTTTTTTTTTGTTATTAACTTGTTTTTTTGTTTGTAATCTTCTCTTTAGAGAGATGTATTCTTGTTCTCTTTACCACAGTGCAGTTTTTTTTTTTTTTTTTGTTATTATTATTCTCTTAAGAAAAATTTTATTGAAAATAGATACACACCTTACACTAGTTAATTACAGATCGTTTAAGCGCGTTCAGTTAAGTAAAAAATAGAAAAAAAACAAACAAAAATGACTCACCATTTGTTAAATATCGTAATTCTTGTTGTTGGATTTTCTCGTAGCAAAACACTTACGCAGCAGCGGTGGGATCGCAAATTGTTGTGCACAGCAGTTTGGATGGCCGATGCTCTAGCTAAGTATTGTTTAAAGGTATTTAAAAAAAATTAATAGCAATAAACGATCTTTACATAACACAATTGAAATGTTTACTTAGCTTTTTGTTTTTTTATATAGGTTTTTTTTTGCACGCACTGGTAAGAGTAAGTAGGAGTAGTCAAATTCAGATCGTAGGTAAAAAAAAAATTGTTGAATGATTACAGGATGAATATGTGTAGATGATGAGGCTGAATTTGGTGGCTGAAGATTTGGATAATCTTTTTTTGGTTTTGGTTTAACCATATAGGTATTTGAAATCACTTTCGTTTTGGGCTTGATGGAGTTGTATGGAAAATGATGTTTTTCTGGGTGGTGGTGGCTTAACCATGCATCGATGCAACCTCGCTGCTACGCTCCAAGACGTTTCGCAGGTTTGCGATTCTGATCGCGTTCGACACGTGTGGCTCGAGATGAGTGCGCAAGTAGCAGTACAGTCTCGTCAAAAGGTGAAAATCGAATAATTTTCGATTGGCCGGTGGGAACAATTTTTGATTAATTGATTATACCTACTGATTTTGTTGAATCAGTAATTATTGCGTATAATCAATTGATGTTGGGAAAAGTTCAGGATTTCACTAACGAAAGAATTTTATTAGCTTGAACATGCGATTTATTGGCTAAATCAAAATCAGTAAAAAAAAAATTACCTTGGTTCACAATTCGGTGTATACGCAAAATACAAGGTTCTTTTTTTTTTATCACTTTTATAGGTTTTTTTCTTTTTAATTTTAAAAGCACTGGACTTTACAAAATAAATTGTTTAACTTTTCTAAATTTCTTTAAAAAATTTTATTAGAGTTCTACCACCGGCAACAGATCAGAATAGAAAGAAAGATCTTTTCTGTCGAGTGGATGTCGAAAGTCCCCATGGCGTTTCATTCCACGGTATTCCGCGTGGGAGGAAGTTAGCCAAGTTTCGTCAAATTCTTTTTGACATTTGTTACGAATGATTTTAAATGGATACGTAAGCCTAGTTCGTCAGGGTTGTGTTCAAAAACTATGTACATTTTTTTTATATTTTAGCAAATAAAAACTCTGTATTTCTTTTGTATGAAGTGATAGATAGGGATTAGAAAGGTTCCCAACAAATCAGCTCAATAGCTTTGCCGCAAGAAAAAGGCTATTGAATGAAAAAGGACCTGAAATTTTATATGGTTTGCAAAAAATCTCAGTGAAATTTAATTTTATTATCTTCTTATATCCTTTGCATGGAAAATTCCTAGTAACTTCCCTTGCAGATTTTCCAATTCATAGAGGCTGTTACCCAATACACTTTTAATTTTTGCTTGGACAAATTTAGGACAAAGTTTTGCGTTAAGCTTCTTTGCAGACTCACTGAGGACAAAATTTCTTTTCAAGACATTATCTCCTACTTTAAAGGTGACGTTCTTGCTTCGTGTGTTATACGTGTGTTCATATTGACTATGAGCTTTAGCTAACGAATCTTTTATGTGTTTATGTAAAATATTCATTTATTTAAACCATTGAGTTTTCTTAACAAAGCATAGTCGGAACCGTGTTCGATTTTGGAGTGCCCGAATAAAGCTTCATGTGGCGACATGCCGATCGCCGAGTGAACTGCAGAACGAAGAGCAGAGGTGATAGATGTTAAGTGTTTATCCCAGTTCGTGTGATTTGGTCCTATGTAAGATCGAATTGCTGAAAGGATGGACCTGTTAACCCTTTCGCTTGCGTTTGCCTGTGGCGAGTACGCAGCAGTTTTAACGTGCCTAACTCCATAGCTAGAAAGAAACTTTGCAAACTCTTTTGCCGTAAACTGTTTCCCATTGTCAGATAACACTGACTCTGGTACTCCAAATGTCGAAAATATTTGATCTTCAAGAAATTTTATTGCCGCTTCGCTAGTTGCTTTTCTTAGAGGCAAAAGACATACAAATTTTGTCAACTGATCGAGACAAACGATGAGGTAAATGTTTCCAGATTTTGATCTAGGGTAAGGACCTAGGAAATCTATAAAAAGATGCTGGAAAGGCCTTTCAACGACGAAAGCCTTGCCCATTGGCGGTCTGAGAATTGAATTCGGAGCTTTTGAGGACTTACAAACCATACAGTTTGAAATAAACGTTTTTACCTGAGCCGCCATATTAGGCCAGTAAAAACGCTCACGCAAACGGTAAAGCGTCTTAGCGATCCCACCATGCGAAACTTTTGGCGGATCATGTGCCATTAGAATTAATTGGTTGGTTAGGGTGGATGGAATCCAGAGCTTCCAGACAAGGTCATCAGCTCTAGGATCCCCTGTGCAAAATTTGACCTTTTTGTACACAAAATTTTCTGAAACACAAAGGTCAGGTAGCTGTGCTTTATTCTCCTCAATTGTTTTGATCAAATTGACATATTCTTCCGACTTAAAGGCCGGATCTGTCAAATCGACTTTTAGAACTTCTCTAGGGTTTATGTCAGATGTAATTTCAGATACGATTTCATCCGTTGAATACACTCTGGATAGAGCATCTGGAACGACATTCTGACTACCCTTTCGGTGTTCTATTTCAAAAGAGTAACGTTGAAGCCGAAGACTCCAACGAGCTAACCGTCCACTCAAGTCTTTCTGGTTCATGAGCCACTTTAAGCTTGCATGGTCAGTCACTATTTTAAATTCTTGGCCTTCCACATAAGACCGAAACTTCTCTACGCCCATGACCGCGGCTAAGCATTCCAGCTCTGTCACGCTATAGTTGCGTTGAGCAGCATTGAGCTTATGTGAAAAATAATAAATAGGTCTCTCGATACCTTCTTCATCTCTCTGGCATAGAACCGCACCAACACCTGTTGTGGATGCGTCGCATAAGATAACGAAGGGGTTTTTGAAGTTTGGATTGATCAAAATAGGAGCCGTAGTCAAGGCTGTTTTTAACTCCTCGAATGCCGCGATTGCCTCTGGCCCAAATACAAAGGATTTTCCTTTTTTCAATGTATCAGTAAGTGGTGTGGCAATGGCAGAGTAATTTTTAACAAAACGCCTATACCACCCTGATAACCCTAAAAACCTTCGCACTTGCCGAGGTGTTTTTGGAATAGGAAATTCCTTAATGGCTGAAACTTTGTCAGGATCCGTTTTAAGGCATCCTTCTCCTACAATAAAACCTAAATACTTTAATTGCTTGAAACAGAATTTTGATTTTGCTAAATTGATCGTTAGTCCTGCTGAACTAAGAAGAGAAGCTAGTTCACGAAGAATTCTCATGTGTTCTTCAAACGTGCCCGAAATTATCAAGAGATCGTCCAAATAAATAAACACATTCTGTCTTAACCTGTGAGGAACCACCTTGTCCATCAGTCTGCACAAACGTTGGGCAGCACCACAAAGACCAAAAGGCATCACTGTATACTGATACAGAGGTCTACCAGGCACAGCAAAAGCAGTCTTTTCCCGGGACGATTTCTCCAAGGGTATTTGCCAAAAGGCGTCTTTCATATCCACACTTGAAATGTAGTGTGTATCTGGAAGACGACTTAGCAACCCTTCCATATGAGCAAATGGATAGGCATCGTTCTTGGATACTTGGTTAACTTTTCGTGAATCAAGGCAGAGGCGATTTTTCCTGGCTTTCGCACTAAAACAACCGGAGAGCACCATGCACTATTGCTTTCTTCAATGACTCCAAGACCGAGCATCCTATCCAGTTCCTCATACATAAGGTTTTGGACCGCTGGAGAAACCGGGTAGTGTCTTTGTTTGATTGGCTTGGTATCTCCCGTGTCAATGACGTGCTCTTCCAAACTTGTTCGGCCTAACCCAAGTTTGGCAGAAGATGGAAACAAGTTTATGACATTTTCTAACTCTGTTGACTGATCCCTTGACAATTTGTGGACATTTGGATCGTCAGAGTTGGAAACATATCTAGTTGAGAGTTCGGAAATCAATTGAGGAGCTATCACAAACAATCTCCAAAAATTAACCCCTAAATACAAAGGTTGGTCTAATGAAGGAACCAAAAACAAAGTCATCTCTTTTGAAATTCCTTTATAGGTAATCTCAGTCTTTAGTTCTCCCACAATTGGTTGAGACTGACCACTTGCGGTTCTTATTTTTGAAGAGAACGGTTTATAAGTGATATTGTATGTTTTTAAAAGTTCAAGACAACCACTGCCTAAACAACTGACGCTGGCACCACTGTCAAGAAGTCCAAGTATCTGTTTATTAAACACAGTCACATTAGCATATGGTCTGGGATCGTCTACGTTAGAGATACTTGAGATTTTTATACTTTTTTGAACTTGCTTTTTTCTTTGAAAACGTTCTCGAAGTTTTGCTATATGTTTTGGAAGTCTACAATTGAAAATTCGGCATCGAACTTCATAATAATTCAGTAGTCTTTCGTGAAGAGATTTTGGTGGGTTTATAACTAAGGTTTGTTGTGGAGTTTTTACAGGATTCTTTAAAATGTTAAAAATTGGATCTTTTGTATTTTGTCTTTCAGTCAAGTTTGAGGTATCTTGCAATTTAGGAATGTCAAGTTTATTTGGAATTTCAGGTATTTTTGTCACATCCGGTATTATTGTCTTATCAGGAATTTTATGAAAGTCAGGTGTATTTGAAATAGCCGGTAGATTTTCTTTGACTATCGTTGGTAACGAATTTGAAAAATGACCGCAGGGTTTTACTCTACAGGACAAAACTCCCCGCTCTTCGAATTGCCCTGGATCTTGTTTCCCAAACATTTGACGCAATTGGGTGTGGTAGTATTCTCTAGTCCGCATTTGTAACAAAAAAGATTTCTTTGTGGGCTGGGACAGTTAACAAATGAATGACCTTTAACCTTGCAGTTCCAACAAATGTAGGAAGACTGATCACGCTTAGGGAAGGACGTTTTCAGTGCACTTAATTCATACTCGTCTGCTTCATCTTGAGCGAATTCGAGTTCATTGACTTGTCGTTTGAAATTTGACTGAGCAATCTGTTTATTGCGAATACTATCACTCTGCAAGACATACCTTTCAATTGTTCTGCATACGTAAAGCATTTCGGGTAAGCTGTTAGTATGGTAGGTGATCATTAGCTCACCAATTCGACGTTTTACGTTTTGTTTAATCAAATCGATTAATTCCCTTGATGTTTTTGGGACTTTAAGACGAGTGTTCATTAAAAGAATACAATTATAAAAATCGTCAAAGCTTTCATTATGACCTTGACGTCTGTCGAACATTTTTCTCGAGAGCTCTGAATCTGTTTCTAAGCTTCGATATTGTTCGATTAAGGCTAATCGAAGACTTTGCCAGTTTGAAGATGGATGAGATTTTATATGCATCCAATACCAATCTTCGACTCGACCTGAGACAAACAGGTGAAAATTGAGAATTATGTCTTCCCATGTCGCTCCATAACTTTCTTTCAACCTGTTAAGTCGAAAGACGAAATCGTCGACTATCATGTTTTGGTTATTAAATTTTAACCCCCATTTGTGGAATTCAAACCTTTTGAAAGTGGAATGGTTTGAAGAATGTCGGGGTTCACTTGAAAGATCTTGGTTAAGATTTATCGCGTTCAATTGAGAAATAAAATTTTGTGTATTTTCACTAATATGATTGGGCTGTTCAGGTAAGTTCTCAACTACATTGGGAACATTTTGAACGTTTGCAACTAAGGGTTGCGAAGGAAGTCTGTTTACAGTGCTTTGACATCTTGGGCGTCTGACTTCATAATCATCCGAACTAACTTGAGGAGTGCGAGCGGAAAGAAGATTACGAATGGTTTCAGTTACTTTATCTACAGTGATTTGTCGTTCTCTTTCAATTTCCTGTCGCAAAGTTAATAACTCGGATGTTCTGGCTACACCTATGGATGCAGTAACTATTTCCTGAATATGTTCAGTTAAAGTCCTGTTCGTGGTAAATTGTGGATTTATATTTAAACAACTTGGTTCTCTAATGGTGTTCGAAATGTTTGGAGGATTATTGGCATTGACAACCTCACTCTCTCTATTTTGAACATTATGTTCGTGATCTTCGTCATTGTTTAAAAGATCATTCTGATTTTCAGTTTCTGGAAGAGATTCTGGTTCTCTGTCAAGGTTTGGAACCGAATTATTAATGTTTATATTAATTGGCGGAATGCCTCTTCTTTTCGCACCACGAGCACTTTGACCGGCTTTTGCTCTGCCAGTCATATTTAATATTGTAATAAAACAGTCTCAATAAAAGTCAAAAAGATACTTCAAAAAAAAAATGTTGTTCGATTGTGAATCGAGAATCGAAATAAATAATAAAAAAAATAATATGATTTGTTTTGTAATAAGAAAATATAAAATTTTCAAAAAAAAAATTTGAAAAAATAATTTGTATTATTTATACAATAAATCAAAAATTCATGGATGTGTGTGTGGGTATATCAGCAAATGAATGATGGGTATAAGATTAAAGAGAAATAAAGTTCGTAGTTCAATAATTTCGTTCTTACTTTTTTTTTCTATATAAAGGTAAACAAATGTTAAGTTCTTAACGCAGCAAAGAGAGAGGATCAGCAACCTAATATCTTGGTCGTATAAAAACTTAAACTTGTTTTTGAATGATTTTATTTTAGTGACTCAAAATATAAACTCCGACGCTTTTAAGAAATTTGTGATTTATTGATCACCTTTTTCTTGGTCGCCTGCCAAGTTTGTTGAGTTCGCTGAAATTTTAAATATGTTATGAATGATGTTGTTTTTCTTTTTAAAACTGAATTTTAAAAAGTAAGTGCAAGTCGGACAAGATAATAAAATGTTTTCTAAAAAAAACAATTTTTTTTCAACCTTTTTGCTTAAAGCTTTTTTGAAATAGATCTTCGACGCAACTGACAAAGATATAATCTACAGGATTGAATCTTCCGGCCGCCTGAAAAGATCTTCCAAAAAAAAATTATGTTAAATAGGTTATCAGGTGTTATTAAATTATCGATTTTGCTTGGAACTGAAATTTAAGTGATTATAGATGGGACAAGATGAAATATTATTTATTATTTCCTTTTTTTTTTTTTTTTTGTTAAAGGATTCGTAAGAAAGATCTCCGACGCAGCTGACAATTATATAATCTCTAAGAATTGAATCCTCCGGTCGTCTGACGAGATTTTCAAAAGAACTATATATATTAACACAAAAAATTATACATTCTTGGTAAGCATGTGAATTTATACCTCCTTGTCAATGCAGCAGCAAGGAAGTTACTTATCAAGGAGATGTCCTTCGAACATGAACAATTTGGTACTAAAAAAAAATGCTTTAATAAGTTGCTATTGAGGTGTTATTTCTTGCCCCACGTTGGGCGCCACCTGTGTAACGGAAGTTGGACCTATCGCACTAAAAGCGGTCGTCTGCCATTCCCAAAGAAGCCTAGGAACACAGGAATTCCTACAGGAATCAATGGGTAGTGTGATAGGGTGTTCAGCTCGCAATGCGCGGGTAGGCATGCTTGCATAATTCACGAAAAACTAACTCGCCGGTGGGGTGGGATCTTGCGCAAGCCGCTGAACTACCGTACATGTTTTACATGCCTAGATAAAGAATTCAGTTTCACAAAAATCAACACACACGAAAATTGAATACGAAAATTATTTACTCTTAAATCTGGAGAAACAATGGTGTTACGTTTCTCTGAGTGTGGCCCTCCCACTATCTGTGTCCTTACGAACAAAAGATAAACCTATCGGCTTTGCTCCACTCGGTTCTTGCAAAAGCCCCTAAAGTGAAAGAAATGAGCCCTTATAAACTCACCCCATCTAAAACTCTACCCATCATCTCGATTCCCTTTACTCCCCACACTTACACAACGAGTCTTTTAAACTCTCACCATCTCTTCACACTCAAATTTACCACAAGAAAATACACCACTTATTTCATTGTTAAAAAAAAAATATAATATAAATTTTAATTCATTAATAATAAAATAAAAAGTTATTTTTGTATAAATTGTATCTTATGAAATTTGATTTTATAAATATTGATTCAATTCAAAATTAAACTTAATCAAAGAAATAATTTTATATCAAACATTAAAGAATTAACTACTCTTATATCAAAATTTAAATCGTAAACAACGATCGGTCAGTACGAGATTATGATATATATTTTTTTTTTTGTTATTAACTTGTTTTTTTGTTTGTAATCTTCTCTTTAGAGAGATGTATTCTTGTTCTCTTTACCACAGTGCAGTTTTTTTTTTTTTTGTTATTATTATTCTCTTAAGAAAAATTTTATTGAAAATAGATACACACCTTACACTAGTTAATTACAGATCGTTTAAGCGCGTTCAGTTAAGTAAAAAATAGAAAAAAACAAAAAAAAAATGACTCACCATTTGTTAAATATCGTAATTCTTGTTGTTGGATTTTCTCGTAGCAAAACACTTACGCAGCAGCGGTGGGATCGCAAATTGTTGTGCACAGCAGTTTGGATGGCCGATGCTCTAGCTAAGTATTGTTTAAAGGTATTTAAAAAAAATTAATAGCAATAAACGATCTTTACATAACACAATTGAAATGTTTACTTAGCTTTTTGTTTTTTTATATAGGTTTTTTTTTGCACGCACTGGTAAGAGTAAGTAGGAGTAGTCAAATTCAGATCGTAGGTAAAAAAAAAATTGTTGAATGATTACAGGATGAATATGTGTAGATGATGAGGCTGAATTTGGTGGCTGAAGATTTGGATAATCTTTTTTTGGTTTTGGTTTAACCATATAGGTATTTGAAATCACTTTCGTTTTGGGCTTGATGGAGTTGTATGGAAAATGATGTTTTTCTGGGTGGTGGTGGCTTAACCATGCATCGATGCAACCTCGCTGCTACGCTCCAAGACGTTTCGCAGGTTTGCGATTCTGATCGCGTTCGACACGTGTGGCTCGAGATGAGTGCGCAAGTAGCAGTACAGTCTCGTCAAAAGGTGAAAATCGAATAATTTTCGATTGGCCGGTGGGAACAATTTTTGATTAATTGATTATACCTACTGATTTTGTTGAATCAGTAATTATTGCGTATAATCAATTGATGTTGGGAAAAGTTCAGGATTTCACTAACGAAAGAATTTTATTAGCTTGAACATGCGATTTATTGGCTAAATCAAAATCAGTAAAAAAAAAATTACCTTGGTTCACAATTCGGTGTATACGCAAAATACAAGGTTCTTTTTTTTTTTATCACTTTTATAGGTTTTTTTCTTTTTAATTTTAAAAGCACTGGACTTTACAAAATAAATTGTTTAACTTTTCTAAATTTCTTTAAAAAATTTTATTAGAGTTCTACCACCGGCAACAGATCAGAATAGAAAGAAAGATCTTTTCTGTCGAGTGGATGTCGAAAGTCCCCATGGCGTTTCATTCCACGGTATTCCGCGTGGGAGGAAGTTAGCCAAGTTTCGTCAAATTCTTTTTGACATTTGTTACGAATGATTTTAAATGGATACGTAAGCCTAGTTCGTCAGGGTTGTGTTCAAAAACTATGTACATTTTTTTTATATTTTAGCAAATAAAAACTCTGTATTTCTTTTGTATGAAGTGATAGATAGGGATTAGAAAGGTTCCCAACAAAATGTTCAAAGACGTTTCGTTCGATTTGCCCTTCGTGGCCTCCCCTGGGATGATACTTCCAACCTGCCTCGATTAAAACTGTTAGGCTTGCAGCCCTTATATATAAGACGCAAAAACACTGATGTATTATTTGCTCACCAATTGTTAATGGGCAATATAGATTCCCCGGCACTCCTGAGTTAAATTCATCTTAACACTAATCCTCGAAACCTGAGATCTGTCTCTATTTTCTATATCCATCAACACCACACCAACTATTGGCACTTTGAACCAATGTCCAGAATCCTTCGCCACTGCAACGCTGCTGCAATGTTAGTCCTCGACTTTAACATTTCGAAATCCCAATTAAAAGATACCCTATACTTTTATCCCGTTCCTTGAGCCCGCTTTCTCGTCCCTGCCTCCCTTTTAACTTAAGTCCAATAAAATTAAAATTGTTAGTTCTTGTACATTAAAGAGCATTTGTGTGGGCCGGAGGGGCCCATATGAATTAATGTTGAAAACTGAAAACAAGAACAAAAAAAAAATATTAGTTTTAAGTTAAGTGTTAAGTTAAGTTAAGTTATAGCTTGTATTAATCTGAATAAATAAATATACAAAATGTATTATAGTTTTGAAAAAATCAAGTCTTAAGTAATTTTAAGGCATTTTTTTTAAATTATTATGAATGAATGAATGAATATAATTTTGGGGTTTGTGCACTGCTACCTGAAAGATCCATTGTGCCCCCTACAAGGACTAGGGAGGTTCCCATTTTACAGTTTTTCCTCCAATTTAATTTCCCATAGGAAATTGAGTCTTTGGGGTACCTACCATTAGAAAGGGAAGGTTTGGTTCTTCTTTGGTAATTTCTCAAGTGTTTTCTCCTTTGGTGAATGAGTACCTACTTTTATTATTATACCATATGTATTTAAATTTTTCTTATCATTCAATTATTGAACTTATTATGTATTTCCATTAAAAAAAAACTCTTACTTTTGGTCCTTTGTCTTCCATGGGGTAGATAGGTATATAAGTATGTATGTATACTATGTCTACATTGACAAAAAACATGAATAAAAAAAAAAACTATGAATCAAAGGTGGTTATGATATGGGACCCAACAAGTAATTTTTAAAAATTTAAACCGTGGGTATTAAAATCAAAGTATAAGTTAGGTAGGTAGTGCGCATTTGAAACAAACATAAATTTGATACGCACAACTGGTACTACAATAAATAAAATATTGCATGTGGTATTTAATTTAATAGGTACGGTATTTTTTAATTGAAAAGTGTAACATTCATGTACCTAGGTACTTGACTTTGTAAAAACGTTTCATAGATAGGTAATTGAAAAAAAATAATTTTTAAATAAATTCGAATGCGTCATTCAAAAATTATTGCGTTATATTTTTAAAAGATACTAGCGAACGTACCTACCTATTAAAATTTAGGTCGCAGTAAAACATGTATGAAACTTTTTCAAAACATCATACAAAGATACATATAGGTACCTACTTGCATATAAATATGCACCTAACTAGGTACCCAAATGTAAATGATAACACTAGAATCAGAATGAAAGTACTCGTAGTCGTAGGTACCTACCAATTTTGAAAAGTTAAGTTTATACCTAGATACGTTTAATACTGAAATTACACAAATTCTTACACGTGTTTTTCATTCGTCATTCTCATCATCATTATCATGAAGATCATCATCGTCAACGTATTGTATCAACTGAAGCATCATCGTCATCACTTCTGGTTCTGGTAACAAACAGAAATCACCTGTTCCATGGCAGAGGCAACAGTAAGATAGCAAATACAAACGACAGATATTCGTCCAGTTCCCTAGCGCGTGAATATTTTCTCTGTTTTGTTTTTATTCCCTGCTTCTTAATCCCCATATATACGTACATATGTATATTCAATTATATAAAGCTATATATATTGACGGTATGGTGGAAAATCCCCATAACAAACAAAAAAAACCGAATTTAACGATAAAAACAAAGAAAGGAAAAATACCTTCCCCGTTTAAAGAGAGAAAATAAAATTTAAAATAGTACAGGGGATTGGAAATTTGAACATGAAGGGAAAAATAAAAGAGAAAAACTTTAGGAAATGAGATGAGAGGATGAGACGTTGAGAATAAGTTTTAAAGAGACTGCGCGAAATTGTGAGCTTTTTTATACTAATTTCTGCCGAAGTGTTACTCTTTAAAAAGGGAAGTAAAAAGTTTTTGATAACTACGTACGGTGGAGCAGGAGGTTTGGAAAAATCGAAATTCCTCCTCATTAGGAAAAGTGGAGAGTGTGAACGAGATATTATTATTACAGATAAGGGAGCCCGATATGTTCATCCCACTCTGTCATTCTTAAAATTTAATTAGGAAAAAAAATAGTGGTGAACTTTTCCCCTAAGCTTGGGAAATCGGAGGTGGACTTATGGGATGAGAAGCTGTTTTTCTTACTCACATTTCCGTGGGAGTTTTTTTTACACTTAAACTCCACGCAATCCCATGAACGTGTTGGATATTTTTCTTAAGCGAGTGTGATGCTGGTATGCGCGCTGTGATGATGACGATACTATAAACAGACATTCTGATTGGTTCGCATCTGAAGCTCAGTTTGAAATCGGCAACAAGCCAGCAGTTAAGAGCACTAAACAGTAAATTATGAAATAAGCAAAACAGATAAAAATATTCTGCTTTTCATTGTTTTGCAAAATTTTGCTTCTGGTTTCCTTCATTTCCACTAATGATTATGTATAGATAATTGATAATTGTTAATTGTTATTTATTCCTCTGAAAATGATGTATAGTGCACAACTAGAGCGATAACAGTATACAAAAATCAACTCCTCTACACGTGCGCAATCCCTGAGAGGCCAGAAAGAAAGCATCTGCTGACCTGATGATGAGGTAGGTAATGTGTTATGTTGTGCTGTCTGAAGACTTCGTTTTTTTTTATTTCAAAAGAAATTGTTGTCTGTGAGCCCTTGCATACTTTTTGGATTGAGCTTGCTACCGAAAACTGATTAATTTCATATTTTTAGTCCTTGAATTATTTTTTTACTGAGGTAGTTGTGTACTGAGATTTAGGGGTGTGTTTAAAAATCGACCCCAAACGCCCTGCCCCAACCACCATTACCTGATAATTCCAAATGAAGCTATTGTGTTTTCGAGGCAATGGTTTGGCATTGTAGGTAGGTCCAAATACATACCACTATTTTATACTTATTTTTTTCTCACCGTGAGAGAATTGCTTTTCTTCTTCACTTAATGTGATGTTATGCGGATGGAGGAGATGAGATGTGTATAATGTTGGGGGATGCGGAGAAAATTTTTCTTAGCCTAGGTTTTCTCTTATATTTTTGCTCCGTACATGTATGCGTGTTCGTATGTCTATTATTTAAAAAAAATCCTGAAAAATGCGTTACGTTGATTGGTTGACATCATATTCATGATTGTAGGAGAGAATTTGTAATTTAGTTCGGGTTGGTTAGTGTGCGCATTTTTGTCATGGGAATAGTGGTTGGGGTAAGTCAGCAGGTAGTTATAACTACATATTTAAGGGATGTTCTAGTTAATAACGTTTTTATTGTTTTATTTCTTTTGTTGAATTCTGGATGGAATTGTGTTTTTTGTTAATTTTAAATATTTATTTAGAAAATATGGTGCTTATACCTAAAAGTAAATACCTATACCTAGGTAGTATGGAGATGGAGGTATTTATAGGTCAAAGTTTATTGTTTTGCAATAACTTATTGAAATACCTAGTTTTTTATAAAGAAATAATGTATAATAATGTATCTATAGTTAAATTTACTAACAACAAACGATTTGCTACATTATTGTCATAAAACTACTCTTGACAGATAAAAACTTATATACTTAGGTAGGTACCTACTTATCTACATACAAAAAATCATAGAAAAGTTTCACTTTTCATTAAACGATTGAGTTTGCGCTTTTACATATAGGTACCTACCTACATATGTTGACATTAAAAATGAAAGAAAAATAAGAACTATCTTTCCATCATACGTTAAGTATTTCGGTATACGTACCTAGGTACTTTCGTTCTACAAAATCATAATCATCCACTAACGTGGAGAAAATGGCAAAGATGTGACAAGAGTCCAGTTATTTGCTTTTTTCTAATGTTCTCAGAAAATAATTACACGTTCATCTACATATGTAGGTATTATACACATATTTAGGTATATGGATTTTTTGGGCTTTTATAAATAGGTACTCGGACTCCGTTTAGGTATATATACCTAACCTAACTATCCGTGTTATTCAAATAGATAACTAGGTACCTATCTACACGTGGTACCTTCTTTTGTTAACGCTTTTGTTAAATGTTCCAAATCCAATGAACATTAAATTTGACCAAAATTACCGAACAAATCACTGAAAAGGAATGAATTTTCTTAGAAAAACATTACTGTTCATTCTGCGTTGTCAAATAAGATTCAATATTAACATCTACTAATAAGATTAACTTCCTCAAATGAGAAAGTACAATATCAGTAAAAATGTGCAATACTGTCTTTTTATTTATGAAAATAGTGGCTACCTATAAGAAAAGATTCGAAAACGCATTCGTATAAATGCGACACGAATTTTTAGTTCATGGAAAAACTACGAAAATATTTGTAAATTTTACGAAACTTTTGATTTGCTAGTTCAAAAGTCCAAAAATAATTTCAAAACTAAACCTCGAGCGTTGATTGACATAAACTATTTATACACACAAATTTCGTCTCAGAAATCTCGACAGCTTAATAAAAAACATATGTATTTGAAATTACTATATTTTGCATTTACCTATGTACCTACCTACATATTTTCTTTAATCTATACATGTATATGTTAGAGTAAATTCGGGTATTGTGGAGCACCAGCTTTTCTCGCCTCACACAAATCCTATGGCGGTAAAGTTTACCCACACTGCATCGAAACAAGTTGAAACACACCTCAGCCTTGTTTCAGCAGTTAAGTAGTGCGCGTCGCGGAGTTTTGAACAAAAAAAAAGAAAAGTGTAGGCTCTTATAATTATTTTTTAAGTAAGTAAGTATTTTTGTTTTTTTTTTTAAGCTGAAAATTACTTATTGTATCATTTATTTCTTAAATACAAAAACTGAATATGTATTCTAAAGTGTGTTTTTATTAAAATAATGTGAAGAACTGCTGTTTTTGTGTAAAATAGGTACCTATCTTTAAGAACCGCACATTGCGGGTAATGTGGACCATGGAAAGGGAGATAATTTGGACTAGTGGTCCATATAACCCGCCATTTTTAAAATATGAAGTCTAACATGGTATTTTTCTTCTTAAGGCCATGGATTCAAAATCAAAAACAGCAACGCAAGCGAAACATAAGTCATGGAATCCGGAGAACATGAAAAAAGCTATTGAGATGGTGAGAACAAATTTGTGCGGCTATGTAAAAGCATCAAAATTATGTAATGTTTCAAAAACTACACTCATAAGACTGGTTAAAAATGAAAATACTGACACTTCAGAACTGGTAAATTTGATGCTCGGTCGTATGTCAATGGATTCAAAGCCACTGGAATTTACACACTCGACAGAAACAGGGATAGTGATTTTTTAGCAGCTGTGCTGCAAGCAAAAAACACATCAGAAACAGAGAAAAAAAATATTGACACCAGCAGACATATCTACGGTTCCGGTCAAGAAAAGGGTTAAAACTGTTCATGGTAGACCAGCTCGAAAATCTCCCTTCAAAAGAGATTTGGAAGATTCACTGAAAATAAATTTCTGATAAAAACAACAGACCGAGCACTTCTAAACAAGCAGTTGTTAGAGCTGAAAAGAAAAAAACTGTACGTAAGAATTTAAACTGTTTTACTGATTCAAAATAGCCTATCCTTCCTAATTTTTTTCAAATAATCATCTTAAACTTTTTGCTCCTTAGGGAAGAACAAGAAAAAACTTTTAAAGATGCCAAAAGAAGGCTCATCCAGCCCGGAGATTTGCGAAATAATTTATCATGATGAGTCGGAACCCGAAAATTCCATCACACTCACAACCACTGATAACAAAAAAGATGCTCAATGCATGTATTGTTCCAACCTGTACTCGGAAGATCGAGCCGGGGAGATGTGGATACAGTGCTTGTGTTGCCATCTTTGGATCCACGATCTTTGTGCTGGGTCCGAAAATCAACTGTTTATATGTGAATTCTGTTCATCTTGAAGTAAAACCTAAGTTCCTTTACGTGTATGGACCAGGTAGTCCATATTACCCTCTACTTTTTATTTTTTACGTTTTTGACTTACTTTACTTTTTTATTTTTTAAGAAGTGAATTTATGTTTTTGTTATTAGTTTTTTAATAAAGTTGAATTGATCTTTTTTTTCAAATATATATATATTATAAAACTTACATAGTTTGTGTTTTATTAGCAAAAGTATGATTGGTGGTCCACAATACCCGGCTTTACTCTAGTATATACATATGTAATGTACCTACATGTATACATATATGCAAAAAAAAAATTACGCCCTATTTTCCTTGGTCACGCCATAACTTGAGGATGACTTTGTCCATTTCATCCATATTTTTTTCATACTTTGTATATAAAAAAAAAGTAAAAGGTGTGCATAATAAGCCCTACTAAGTATATAAAAACTTTTTTGATATAAGCTTAGCAGGCATGAAATACGCATTTAAATATAACTTGTCAATTGACTATACAGTCAGCTAGTTTTAAATAGTATAAAAAGAAAAAAATAATATCTACTAGGTATTCGTATCTATTTCAGTTTTCAAAATTTAAACTAATTATAACTGACAACAAAAAGCTTCAAATTTAAATTCTTTTATTTGCTCAATAAATAAAAAAGCTACACATTTACATAATAAAATTATGTATTACATTATTAGACTACACTTACCTACCTACATACATACATATGTACATAATGTATGTGCATCTATTGTTTCAAGTGATCGAAATCACAAAAATACTAATTGATGAGTATACCTAGGTATACATCGTTCAGTACAAAAGAACCCAAATTTTTACCTTCCCATTATAGTAAGTTATTGTTATCTGTTCGAGTTGTCAAACTAAAATCGGGACTTTTTAAGTTCTCCTAAGTCTAAATCTGTCATTTTCTAGAGATATGTCTTTGTATGTGTGTATAGTGTACGTTGATTCGTACATTCGTAATACCATTTCTTTCTCTTTCTTCAAAAGATACCGGAAGCACGAGCGGATATTTCACTAGGTATAGCAATTTAACAAAGTGAACATTTTGTTTGCTATAGCAAATATCTCACTAACAAAAAAGGCTTATTGAGTTCAATTAAATTTTGAGATGTGCTTTATGATGTTATATAATTATGTAGATTAAATAATATAAACTAGGAAAACAACATATCGTTATTTTTTAAATAGAAAAACTGTAAACGAAATTTTGTGCCCTAAATATACAATTACCTAATGAAAAATGATATCAACTTAAATATACATTTTTTTAATATGTGAAATAACAATTTTGACAGATATCTGTTTTACAAAAAATATAAAAAATGCACAAAATTATACCAAAAATTAGTAAAAAATATTTCGAGAAATGCAAATGGCCAATAAGTGTTATTTTAAAAATCTGTTATCATAAGGTATAGGTGGCAGTGGCGAGGCGTCCATATAAGTCGATTATTTCCGACTTACCTTTTGAAAATTAGATCCTTAACAATTTAAGCTTCTGGCGACATGAACATAATTTAATCCCACACCTGCACACGCTGTCAACATTACTTTAACAACTTTGCTTTCAATTTTACTCTATACACAATGTATACACATGTTTGCTTTTCAACTTACTCCTTAACAAACACAAAACTATACCAGCAACAAAATAACCCGAAATATGTCGGGTTACAAAACATATCCCTCAATAGAAGAAATCTGTTCTCTTTCCTCTTCTTTCATATACTGTTCACTGTGCTTGACACCTCTCTGTTTAATACACGCTTTCTTATGGGACAAAATAACCCGGTTTTCATCGACTTATTTTTTGGTGAATTTGTGTGTATCCCCAGTCCCCACCCCATGCTTTTGACCTGACTCAAGAGTCTAGCTGATGATGATGAATCATGTGTGTTGCGCAATGCGCAGCGCGCATGTCAATGTTGCTTCAGGTCGTGGTGGGTTTCATAGAAACAAAAATAACTCGGTTTCCTTCGACTTATTTAAAAAATGTGTGTCTGTGCTGTGCATCTCCCAATCACTGCGCTTATGAATCAACATGTATCAGGCAGGTTGACGTTGAAGATGTTTCTGCAATAAAATAACTCGCTTCTTTCCGACTTATTTTATGAATGTATCCACCGGAGTTGATCCTATATCTCAAAGGTTAAGGTTGAAACTTCATTTCCCAGTAGCTTGAATATTAGCTTTAATTTATTTTTGGCAGAAAGTCCAGAAAACAACTGCAACTTTCATAAAGTCGAACATTTGGCCCTAATAAATGTGGAAGTTGCAACAGGATTATACTTATTTAAAAATTCAAATTATAAGCAGAAAGCAGCGCAACACTCGGTGTGAAATTGAATATTGAAAATTTAGATTTGAAAGCTTGAAACTTAAAGTGTTAAATGTTTTTCGTTAGAAAACTTTAGTAATTTGATTAATTTATATTTATAATATAAGACTTTATGTCAACTAAAATGAATAGGTAGCTTTCAACATTATAAATATAAGAAAAATCTTTTAAATTTCAATTTAAAACTCTTATAACGAGTTGCAAGCTAATATCATTACGGAATATAATGTATATTTATTATAATTTTGATTTAAAAGAGTAATTCTTATGTGTAGGTTTACAGTCTACTGCCTATATTTCAGCTATTGAGTCTAATTTATTGTAATGAATTATATATTGAAACAATGAACAATGAATAAAGATATTGATATCTATATTATACATATCATTATATTTTTATTTGGAACTTCAGTTGGAATAGTTAGAACTTTTTAAGATTCAACTTAGCTTGATACGCAGATACACATTACACGAAATTATTTCAAGTAATCATTTGGAATTTAATATTTTGGTGACCAATTTTTCTCCGACTTACCTTTTGAAATTATTCACGCCTCGCCACTGATAGGTGGATACCATCATAGAAAATTTGTATGTTAAAATGTTGTGTTTATTGTAACAATCATTCGCTACATACGGAATTCACATTAGAGAATATTTAACTACTTACTCTCCATAACATTATTTATATTATTAAATATAATACTTTTCCTTTGGCGGTGAGTTCATCTTTAGTAGGTAAATAACTAAAAATAAATCTTGAAATCCCGAAGATTTACCATATCTACAAATATAAATCACCTCAAATAATGATTTATAATAATACTACGTTTCCACAGGGCGATAAACTGAGATTTTTCATAAATCTCCTCTAAATCTTGAAGACTTACCATGTAAATTTAAATCTCCTCATATGAAGATTTAGAATAAATCTCCTCGAAACCTAGTGGGAAACCATTCGCTGAATGCTTTCAGTGAACTAAAACACCTATTTGCAACGAACTCATTTAAATGTAATTTTTTTTTGTTTAGTGTACGTACATACATACATACATAGGTGAACAATTGTTCAAGGTTAAAATTGCAAATAGGTTGAATTGATTTGCAGGGAAATAATGAATTAAAAAACCGTAGAAGATTCAAAACTATTCATTGTATTACTAATGATTTTTGGCTGGTGAAAAAGTTGTATGAGACTGCTACTGCATAACACGTTTCCAATTTTTTAACACCACTACTGTTGTACCAGTAAGCAGTAACCTAGTAGGAAATTTCCAAAAATTCACCTAGTAATCACCAACATTTTCCTAGAGGAATGGAAGCTACACCCGAGGAATAATTGGAGGTGAGAGTATAGGGGAAATTAACATTGGTTGACATTGGTGATCACCAAATGATTTTCTGGGTGACTTTTTAAGAGGAAATCACTGAGTAGCTGCATGTGGGTAATTCCCAACTCAATTAGAGTGAAGAAAAATTGCCTGAATGCGCACCAGTGATATCACTTGCTAAGTGGTACTAAACTCAAATTTTGAATTTCAATAATCATGAACAATTGTGCATTCTCGAATTCCATTTCTGACAGCTTAATTAAATTTATAATGTGTAAAGTGTATTGGTAATTGTAAGTAATTATTTAGCTTCGTCAAATTATTTAAGACAAGAAAATCATTTTATTATTTTTGTGACGAATGCGACCCGTTTGCTGAAAAAATTATTGCTCGTGATGACCTGCACAATGTTTGGAGGAACAAATCTCTCAGCTTGAATACAAAGCTACGACTGTTTAACTCCAACGTCAAATCAGTTCTGCTATATGGATGCAGCACCTGGAAAATAACAACTACAATAACCAGGAAACTGCAAACCTTCGTTAATAGGTGTCTTCGAAACATCTAAAGGGTTTTCTAGCCTAATCGTATCTCCAACGAGGATCTACATAGACGAACAGGTCAGGAACCCATAGACACCATTATACGAAGGCGCAAGTGGCAGTAGATTGGACACACGCTTCGAAAAGGTAATGCCTGCATTGCTGCCCAGGCAATGCAGTGGAATCCACTCACACAAGAAGGAAGAAGAGTTGGTAGACCGAGAAGCACGTGGAGAAGCACAGTCGAGGAGGAATCTGCGAGATTGTGAAGGAGCTGGAGGGAGCTCAAACACATCGCTGGAAACCGTACACGATGGCGCGTTGGGAACACCAACGGACTTTGTAGGTCTGAGGACCTAAGTAAGTAAGTAAGTATGTCCTGCACAGTAAAAAAAACCTTAAATTTTCTCATTAGCAAAGTATAAAACTTATTTTCAATTAACGACAACAGTCACATATAACGACTAAATCACAAAAAAAAAAACTGGAGCTCTATCAAAATGCAAACGCGATAAACTGGACAGCAATATTTCTAATGTAAACCAACTATCAAAAAAAAACTGCAATATCTGCTTTAAATGACTCTGTTTTATCTCGACCTATTGCTGGTTTCAACTATCACTTTTTTTTTATTCATTGCCAACGTCATCAGCTCTAAATGGTAATCTTCCTGCACCACTATTTCAAATAAATCGACCAATTTGGCGAAAAACTTAAGTTAAAGACATATGGAGCCGAATCTCGCTGCAAACAGTGGTATCACATTTCCAATCGTATCAAGACTTAAATATGTAGGAGGACAAAAGTTACTATTTTTGTCTAATTTGATCCATCAACGCCCTTGACAATAAAAACTATTTGCCAAATAAACTAGGTACCTCTCTGATCCTTAATAAGGTTTAATTTATTAATCGGCCTCAGTTTTTCAAGGTCTAACCAGGGTCTACAATAATGTAAACAATATTTTGTATTATTTATGACGACTACGTTTTAATAAACTCTTCTCTCTAGCTCAAATGAGCTTACAATAATAGATTGTTGTCTTTGTTTGGTCTAAGCTAGTTTCATTTAGTTTTAGTCAAGAACCTAAAGCTATTGCAAACATATGTAGCTATTTGCAAGCTATTTCAAAGAAGCATTGTTTGATGAATCGAATACTATAAGCCCTTCTTGCTCTTCCTATTCACTTTCAAACTTTTCGCATTTAAATGATATGAATTTTGAAATAGGTACGTGAACATACCATTGCATAATACATATTGAAATTAGGTGAGTGTTTTAGTCCTGTTACAAATGGTGTCCATCCTCTATTTTGAATAAATGCTTTTCTTATTTTTCGTAGATTTTAAGTGTTATTTTGAAAAACAGAATAAAGGTTCTAAAAATTAAATAATGAACTATCGACCTATTGCTAAACTATCTGTAATACGTAAAATGTTTTAGTCAACAGTACGTAGTGTCCTCTCCTTTCATAGCAGTTCAATTATATTATTATTTGTGGAATTGTCAAAAAACTAATTTTACGTCTTTTTGTATACATTGGAAGGCGATTGTCTATTTACTAATTTATGAAAAGCGTTTGACAATAAGTTATGTCATAAAACACTAATTTTAAAATTTGTTCGTCAAGGTTTAAAAATGAATTTCTTCGTACTTAGAAAATAGACAATAGACAATATTTTGTAATTATGTAGATATTATTTAATAATTTTTCTCGCCCCCGATTTATAGCACAAATTCAAGCTATGGGAAAACAGAAAAACAATTGAAGCACAAATTAACATCACACCACAAATTCGTGACTTCAATAATGTCATCAATTTAAAATGGAGAAAGTTTTCCAGGTTTAAATACAACCCCCGAAGAATAAATAAGTAATAAAGTTACTTGCGAATATAATACATATATCGTAAACTACTGAGTATTTTCTTGAAATTTTTGAAACTGAAATAAGTATTTATTTTTTAATACAAAATCAAAAAATGAATTAAAATTAAATCAAAGGTGTGAAGAAGAAGGGTGAAAATTAAGGGTTGCATGAATTTTGTAATGCCACATTATAAAAAAAGTTGTCAAAAAAAATGTTAGTGGTGGACAACCCTCACCACATAGGGGTTTAAAAAATATGCATATAAAATTTTATATGAATCGGTCGAGCCGTTTCGGAGGAGTATGGGAACTTGACACGAGAATTTTATATATAAAAATAAATAGCTGTTAGTTATTCGAATTCGAATAATTGCCGGGAAAAGCCTCAAAATAGCATATTTATATCTATATACCTATATAAAAATCAATGCCAATTTTCGTCGTAATTTTATAACTCAAGAACGGGCTCACCTATCTAAACCAAATTTTTAAGCTTTGTTCGGACTATTTAGAAGATGGTTTATGTGAAGTTTGCACAAAATCGGTAGGGTAGATTTACACATAACACTACCTTTACCGAAATATAAGAGTTATAGCACCTTTACGTATCAAACAACTAATTCTTAGTTTGTTTCTTTTGTCAAAAATATAAATAAACAAAAATAGAAAAAATAAAATATAATTTCTTTTAAAAAATTACGACTGTAGGACATCACACTCAAAACAAATTCGTGCTTTGCTTCCCATAGTGCACTTTTGGTTCATTTGGGTGGATTATAATGGAAAAAGTAAGTTGAGTTTTATACATATGTATGTACATACATACATACATACATACATACATACATACATACATACATACATACATACTAACATACATACATACATACATATGTATATATGTAGGTACATTGTACATGTGTACATTTTTAAGGGTGTTAGTCAGTCAGATAAGTACTTCAATGTTCATATGTATGTATGTATTTAAATCTGAACTTACAATGTACAGTAATCCGTTAAAATAAAAACACTATGGACTTTTGGTTTACGTAAGACGGCCAAAAATTGTTAGACGATGGGACAATATGTTTCTGGGATCGGCTTAATATTACATATTATTAAGACTTTGGTCAAGTCAATACATAAGGGATATTATATTTATTCAATGATAATTCCAGTTGCTTTTATATTTTTTATCTATATAGTATTATTATAAGGAGGAAATAAAAATTTTATTAAAACTAATAAAATTTCTGAAAATTTCGCATAATTCTAAAATTCATTATTACGCTATCTATATGTTTTATTACTATGTACTCTTGAGTTTATGCTAAGACGTTAAATTTGGGAAAGACGAAGTTCGCCGTGTCAGCTAGTAAATGATAATTGAAGCGATTCAGATGAGATTCTTGCGCTTTTTTCTCCATTTTCTTCCTTGGTTCCATGGAAACAATCTGCAACCCAGTGGCGTAGCGTAGTGGGTGCGGGGGTAGCGGCCCGCCCCGGGTCGCACTTTTTAGGGGACGGCAAAATTTGGCAATAAATACTAAAAATTAATATTTGAATCTTTACATAATATTTTTATCACACGGAATTTTCCATTACTTATTATGACGTGACGAATCCCCTTTCTATGAATAATATTTTGCAACGACAAACTGTTGAAAACAGCATTTATTTAATTTTCATGACTAATAAATCAGTGAGAATGATTTTGACAATTCAAAGAAAGAATTATTTTTGTATATCGTCATAAAATTGTCTCGTATCGTAATTTATATTTTTCTTATTGGCGTAATAATCTATAAAACCGTATTTTTTGTGGCTGCCAACATTGAAATGTTTGCAAAATTGCATTTTTTCGTGTGTGAGGTATTTTATTTGTGTAATTTTATGTTGGACTGCCGGTTAAAGTATATGTACATATGTTGTTTAAACTATAATTTTATTTAATTAAAAAAAAACGTACATCGGGTTTTGTACTTACTCTGTACTCAGGGTTCCGTACACATTTTTACGGGTTTCAGGTCCATAGGTTGAAATTTCATGTTTATATGTAGGTCAACGGAAATTATTCTGTAAAATTTGATTGATAATGCTTTGTATATAAAATTGAATAGTAACTATTATGGAAAGGAACAGACAGTGAGCCCTCTGTGCATGCGATTCCGAACTAATATGTATTTAAGCAAATTTAGGAATATTTAAGAGATGAGAAGAAGATAGAATTCAGAAAAAAAAAATAATTTGATTTTCAAACGTCACCCAAAACATCTGAAATGAATATATACGAATAAAAGGAAGGTTCGAGTGAGATAGTTAAGAGGCACTTTTGTGAACATTTATATTGCTTTTTTCTATTCAAGGGGTTATAAGGAGTTGGAAAGGAGGAAAAGTTATAAAAAATAACGAAGAAGCAAACAAAAGTAAACAGAAGTACGAATTGTTATGGAGTTTCCAATTTGAGAAATCATTGAGAAATTTTCAAGTAATGAAGTAAATTCAATTAGGTATTTTAACTTTTTTTTGTGAATAATATTTTTGATATATGTATGGAATCATTTTGAGAACTTCATAAAAATATATACACATTTGCTTTTGAAGACTTAATACATAAAAAATCAAGTTCAAGTCAAATTTGTAGGGCATTTAAATTATTATTTATTCAACAATATTCAATTCAAAATTAAATGTTAAAACAATTCTTAAACAAAAAGGTTATTTTAAATGAAAGTAGGTATTTATTAAAACTTTATTCCAAGTCACAAACAATAAAATGCCATTAATCTTTATTTGAACTCACAAATTTTAATGTAAATCACGTCAATACTGGAATTTTATTTCATTACAACTTTACCTACAACCTACAACTTTACTGCACACGTGAAAAATATAAGTACGTGAAAATTATAATTACGGTTGTGATGTTGCTATTTTTTCATTAAATTAAGTAAAAATCTAACTATAAAGATTTTTGCTTAAACAAAATAAAATATTAATAAATATTCCATTGATTTCTCATAACTTAAATATCAAGTAGCAACACCTTCCTGCAAAGCTCCTTTTACTTACCCACCTACTCCCTTTCGAACAATAAGCAAAATAATAAAAAACAACAAAAACATCAATGCACCCAGACTACAAATTTGGCAACAACGAATCAATTTTTACAAAAATTGAAAAAATCAATTCAAAACGAATTTGAAATAGCAAAATACCTACAATGGTTAAAGCATACATAGCTATAACAAACTGAATAGCCGTCGCTAGGCAGTAGTAGTAGTAAATTTTATTGAGATTTTTTCTTTTCATTTATGTACATTTCTTAAGTTCACTTATATTATAATTTTTACATTATAAAAAAGTTTTATCGTCGACTTAGAATTGGCCAAGCTATAGATTTATTTTATTAATTTTAGTTAATAACCAAGCGAGTTCAATGTAGAAAGAATAATGTCTTACTTATTAGAAAAATGTGTCCATTCAACGAGACGACATACAGTAAAAAGAAGTCGCTAGGCAGCCAGAAACAGAATCTGAAAGCAATCGTTGTATACAAGTATGAATACATATATATTCAATTCTATGCGAATAATGCTAGACAAGAAGAAACGTCAAATTTTTGTTTATGTTTACGTTTTTTTTGCCTTCTTATTGTGGCGGGAAACAATAAACCCTGTCGCACTCCCTATTTCATATGACAGAAAATAAGATACTCCTTTCATTCGCACATCAGTTTTTATAAATATGAAGTTTGGCTCTTCTCATTCTCTAAAACTGAGAATTTTTCGTCCAACTAGCGCCGGCCGTACGGCTTCTGTTCCGTATTAAAATTTTCTGTTTCATGAGAATACTATTCAATTGTATATACAAAGATAAATGGTCGCATATTATGATCTCGTTGGCCTACAAGTTTTATTTTATTTTCACAGTTTTAAGGGACCGTAGACCGAAATCTTAGGATACTAGTACATACATACATATGTACATACATTTACTTCGATTTGCTATGTGTCGTGACAGAGATAGAGGTAAAAAAAACTCCAACTAAGGAAAATTTGCAGGAAAGAAACTTATTCTTTTTAACACGCTGTATGTATGTATGTATGTATGTATGTATGTATGTATGTATGTATGTATGTATGTATGTAACCGACACCTTTACACTCGATTTTGACCCACTTTACACTAACCGATTTTAATAAAATTTTGTAGACATATCAAGAACCGGTGGCAAAACAATAATTTCATAAGTTTATCTCAATATCCTTATCAGGATTACCAGGATTAAATATTTTAATCCCACAGCTCCTGCTTTTTCCTGATTTTATCATGCACTTATAAATATTAATAGACTCCCTCATTTTAAGTGCTGTGGTGGCTCAGTTGGTTAAAGCGCGGTCACGTTTCAGTTTGAGCGTCAAGGGTAGTGGGATGAAATCCTAGCTATGGGTGACTTTTTTTTTTTTAAATTAAAATTACGAGATTTTAAGTAATAAATAAATAATTCCAATTTCATTTACAATTTCAATCAACTAAATGGGTCAATGAAATGTTTCAATGTTTTCTTAAATCACAAAATAACAGGGTTGCAAACAAGCTCAAATATGAGCTAGCTCACAAAAAGAGCTAGCTCACATGTGAGCTAGCTCACATTTGAGCTGTTGTGTGAGCTGAGCTATAAGTGAGCTGAGCTGTTGGTTGAGCTGAGCTGCGGGTGAGCTGAGCTGTTGGTTGAGCTGAGCTGGTGGTTGAGCTGAGCTAAGGGTGAGCTGAGCTGTCGGTTTTTTGCTTGAGCTGTTGGTTTAGCTGTTGGGTGAGCTGTTTGGTGAGCTGTTGGGTGAGCTGTTTGGTGAGCTGTTGGGTGAGCTGTTTGGTGAGCTGTTGTTGTAGTTGGGAGAAAATTCTGAATTTATTTTGTATGATTGTTTGTTTTGACTGACATAATTATTCAATGTAAAAAGGTTTTAGTAAATAATATACATAAATATTTCTGAAATATACATAGATACATATATAATTTTTTACTGATTTTAACTACAATAACAAAAAATTCAGTTTTTTGAAAATAAAAAAATGACAAAAATTATGAATGAATTATGAATTATGTTATCCAAAAAATAAGCTAAGAAAATTTGCTAAGAAGTGTTATTGTGAATAAGCGTGGGGCGCTCGATATATGAAAAAAAAAAAATATGGCCAATGCGCCCAACAATAACACTTGTATTTTTAGTTCATTATTGTTTTCAGCTTATATTAAAAATTATTTTCCGCTTTTTTAGTATGATGGGTTTTAAAAGCGTGTTTTTTAGTTTTTTTCAAACTATATTTATTTTTATTGATTAATGTAGGTATATATTGTGAATTGTAAGATAGTTTAGTATACTCAATTGTACTTCTATCAAGTATGTTTCAGTTTTTTTTTTAATAAAAATTGATTTGCATTGATTTGATTTATATTTAATTCAATCTTCACCTTTTACCTAATATAAATGACAGGTATTGTACCCAGAGCCTGAAGGACCAACCATATGTTCAAGATTTGCAAAGAGATACGGTGTAAAGTTCTGGAGGCGCATTACAGGGCGCAAAAAAATGTGATCTGATATTACGCAAACAAAAACGTACTGCCATTTGCAATTTCACCACTAGTTCAAGGTCCACTCAATACAATTTTTGGTAGATTGAACAACATATTGTTCTCAATTAATATAAACATTTATGTAGGTAATACATTTTACTTTCTTTTAATTCCACCAAATGATAATTATAATAGGTAATTTAATAAATTAAATTCAAAACAATATTGTATAGTATTTTTGAAAATTAGTAGTTGAGTAGTCTTTAGGCATTTTGTTTATATACATTGTTTGCATACATAGGTTCACGTTAGCATTTAACGGTTTGAAATAAATTAATAACATTTGTCTTATTTGATACATGATACAACTGTTGACAATTTGTAAAATTCTGACAAATATCAAATTGAATTTTTTTACAAAAAAAAAGAAATCTAATATAAAGTGTCGAAAATTGTTTCAAATGTTTTTTAACATAATACAATTGTCAAAAATTATAAAATTTTGACAAATATCAATTAAAAGTTTTTTTTTTTACACTGAATAAAATAAAATGATTCGAAAATAATTCGATTACATTTGTTTGAAGATTGAAAGTCAAATATTTCCTTTACCTTTTGTAACATAAGAACTTATCACTAGTGTACGTGCGTCGCACCCAGGCTTTATTAATTTAAAAGTATTGAAGTTCTATAATTGTTATTATTAATTTTTACTTTAAATGTTAAGAACTTAACTTTTATATTGTTTAATTAAGTTTGTTTTTCTGAATCGATCAAATTTAGTTTATAAAATATTTTCAGTCTTATCAAATCGTTTCAGTTGATTGTTTCAAATAAATAAATAGTTTTCTTTTAAATTAAATATTTTTATTTAATATTCAATCCAATAAAAATAATAAGTTATGGGACCAGTAGCGAATATTAATTAAATATTTAAATTTAAATCAAATTTTCCATCTTTAATTCTGTTTGTAAAGTATCCTAACTTCCGAGAATGGATTTATCGAAGAACATCAAATTTTTGTGTAGTGAATCAGATTGGCCAATATGGAAGAGAAAAATTAGGGATTTGCTAGACTATCACGAAGGAGCTCTAGATGCAATAGATGGAATATTAACCAAGCCGGAACCCTTAGTAGGTTCCCCTAAACCGAAAGAAATTAATCATCATAAAGAAAAGAGCAGCTTATATTGAAAGCAAATAGTTATGCTAAACCGATGATAACAAGCTCTGTTACAGATGGAGTACATCAGAAAATTATGGATAAAGAAACTGCATATGATGCATGGAATGTATTAAGACTACAATTTGAAGCAACTTCCAAAGATCAGTTGTTAAAGATTTGCATTGATCTTTGTGCTTTCAATTGGAATTTAAATGAAGATGTTTCCACGCATATTGCAAAACTACGAAGCTTGTGGAATGAACTCAATAATGGTCTAAAAGCCAAAAATGAAAAGACACTTCCAGACTTGATGTTGGTATGCAAAGTATTGCATATTTTGCCATCTACATTTGAGACCTTCAGATCGAGCTAGATTTTATTAACAAAAGGTGAAGAGAAAACATTTGATGAGTTGACGATGCAGCTTTGTATGTTTGAAAGAAATTTTAGAAAGAGTAATGATGACGAAAACTTAGCTCAGGAGGCGCTAGTTGCAAAATTTAACAAAAATATGCAAGATGTTCAACAAAACAAGAGTACTGGATGGAACAAAAAAGAAGACATATGCAATTTTTGTAAAGAGAAAGGACACTGGGTTCGAGATTGTAAGAAATGGATTGCTGAAGGAAGTCCAAACAGAAATAAAAGAAATAATCAGAATAACAGGCAGCTGGAAAAGAAGTATTAAGTGCTATTGGAAGAGGAACAATAAAAGTGGAATGTACCCATAATAGAAAACTTGTTACACTGAACGATGTTTGGTATGTTCCAACAATATCGAGAAATCTGTTTTCGGTTTTGGCTGCTCAGGACAGGAATCGAAACAGCATATTCCAGTCTACAACTACAAAATGCTGGTTAAAAGCCTACGGTCAGAAATTGTTATGCGGAAGTCGTCACGTGAATGGATCTTTAAACAAAGCAGCTATAAAACCAATTTTTTCGAAAATAAAATCCAACATGGAATTCAATGTAGCTGTTGTGGATGATACAACTCTTCAACTTTTCCATGAACGTTGGGGACATCAAGATAAGAGGCATGTTAAGTAAATGCTTGGAAAAGAGTTTTGCATCAAAATGAAATTAGACCAAAGCATGTGTGAACCTTGTATCTATGGTAAGGCGCATAGATTTCCGTTTGGAACAAGAAGAAAAGTGACAACACCAGGAGAACTGATGTCAACGGATGTATGCTGTCCTTTTAGAAACTCTTTTAAAAATAAAAGGTATTTGGTGGTATTCAAGGATAGCTACTCCATAGCTACGGTTATGCCATAGAACACAAGTCTGATGTTTAGAATGTGTTAAAAGAAGTAATAGCACATTCAAAACAATTGGGACACTCCATTAGAGAACTACTAAGCGACAATGGTGGCGAATTCGACAGTGAAGAAGTTAAGTTGATTCTCCGATCAAATGGTACTACGCAGAGACTGACAGCGCCCTACACACCTGAACAAAATGGCGGTAGATAGTTGAAATGGCTAGAACTCTGAAGTATTCAAGTACTGAAGTTAACTATCCAGAAGCAATTTGGGTGGAACTTATAAATTCTGCAGTATGTATACTGAATAGAACAGGAAAATCTCCAGTAGATAAAAAAAAATAACGTAATTGTATCAAGAGATGTAAAGTTTTAAGAAAATTCTACTATATGTGAAAAAGCAATTAAGTTAACTTTTCAAGACGCAGAGTATCCTGTTGATAAAGAACAAGAAAATTCCGAGCATGCAGAAGGCAGCATATGTTCAGACGAGTACGAGACTGGTGGAGACAGTAGTTTTGAATTTGAAGAAAATGAAGAAAACGAAACCTTAAAGCAAGAAGAGAATAAAAGCTTAAGAAACAGAACTATTTTAAGAAAACCTCAGCACTTAATGGATTATGTTATGGCAGCGGATGATTTTGTGAACTTTTCATCAACTTTCAAACTTATCGAGAAGCAATGAACAGTAAAGAAAAAGATGAGTGGAGTAAAGCCATGGACAGAGAGCTGACTTCATTAAAAGAGAATAACACTTCGAAACTGATACATTTACCAAGAGGTGCTAAAGCAATTCCTTGCAAGTGGGTTTATTGTGTGAAGAAGAATCCTGATGGCAGCATCGATAAGTACAAAGCAAGATTGGTGGCTAAGGATTTTACTCAACGGGAAGGAATCGACTACAGTCAAACGTTTAGCCCTGTTGCAAAGTTAGGAACTATAAGATCAGTTCTTAGCATAGTTGCAAGTGAAAAGATGCATCTGATTCAGTTTGATGTATCAACAGCCTTCCTATATTGAGATTTGGAAGAAATCATATACAATACATGAAGCAACCGGAAGGTTACGGCGATGGAACTGATAAAGTATGTACACTTAATAAAAGTTTATATGGTCTGAAACAGTCATCGAGATGTTGGAACAAGCGTTTTGGAAGTTTCATTACTAAACTAGGATTTAGAGTTAGTGACGCTATTTGTTTGTATATGAGGGAGAGAAATGAAAAGAAGCTCATATGTTACTTGTTCTATACGTGGATGATGGGTTAGTTGGCTCAACGGACCAATATGAACTGGACAAATTTATTGAAGAGCTAAAAAAGCAATTTAAAATAGTTTCAAAGAAAGCATCGTTCTTCTTGGGACTTGAAATTGAACAGAAAGAAAACGGAATAAAAGTAAGTCAAGAAGCACCATGCTTGGTTAAGCAGATTGTTTAATGGAATAATAAAACTTAAACAAACTAATATACTTCATTAGACAATTCTGCAGCTGTAAGATTAGCTCAAAACCCTGAATTTCATAAAAGAAAAAAACATATTTCAACAAAGCATTTTTTCATAAGAGAAAAAGTCACTGAAGGAAAAATTGAAATTAAACAAATATCAACAGAAAAACAAGTAGCTGATTTAATGACGAAACCACTTCCTTGTTCAAGATTAAAATTTCTATGTAGTAAAATGGGTATGTCCTAAAATGCTAAGCATCAATTAACAAGGGAGAGAATTGAAGTTCTATAATTGTTATTGTTAATTTTTACTTTACATGTTTAGAACTTAACTTTTATATTGTTTAATTAAGTTTGTTTTTCTGAATCGATCAAAATTAGTTTATAAAATATTTTCAGTCTTATCAAATCGTTTCAGTTGTTTGTTTCAAATAAATAAATAGTTTTCTTTTAAATTAAATATTTTTATTTAATATTCAATCCAATAAAAATAATAAAAAGCAAAACAAAAAAATGATGTACATAGATATATTTATGATATAGATTTTGACTTTTTGAAGTACATTAAAAAAGGAGATGCATTTAAGGAAATTTTATTTGTCTTTTTATTAAACATATTTTTATATACATAAATACTAGAGGGCCCTGCAAACTTTGTCTTGTCCCAATTTAATGCAGAAACTCAAGCTATGGAAAATCATTGTTGTTGCTTATTTGATTTGCTATACTATTCTTTTTCTATATGGTGAATTTCGAAAGTTTATGAAAAAGTGTATCGATCGGCAGGACATCTAAAGTTGTTGAAAACATCTGTTTCGTTGTGCTGAATGTAAAACATTAACCGCAGTTTTCTTCAATTTGCATGCAAAACGTTGTTAATGTTTAATTTTTATATGTATATAATATGAATAACTAGTTAATGTTTTTTCAATAAAAAAATTTGTTTTTAAAATCATTGTAGACTGCTTTTTATTCCATATTAATTAACTCCTAAAAGCATTATACGATAGTTGAGGTAAGCAATATCTATGTTTATAGTATACTTTAAGGTGGTGCAATTATCGTTATTATCTTTGTATATAAAAACTATAGTACTCTCATGGCTGAGGTCGAATGGTGCGGCATCTAGTTATTTTTGGTCGAACGTCTCCGGGAGACATTTTTTTCAGATGGGAGACATTTTTTTCAGATGGGAGACATGCAACTGACGAGAATTTAAATCGAAGTGAGACAAGGAAAGACTATACAATTTGTGTAAGAGTTAGAAAGACTAAAAAAACTGACATTTTGCTGTATTGGGAGACTTTGGTTTGTTTACATTTTTTTAGTCGAGTATGCTTTACGGTAGTCGTCTTTACCAGACGACACACAAAAGCAGGTGAAAGAAACAATTTTGGGTAGGTATTCCTATTCCTGTATGGTTTGATCTTTGATGAATTTTGTGTTGTTGATGATCAGATGGATGTAATTTAGATAGGTAGGTATGGAAATATTATTATTATAATGTTTTAAAGCTGAGCGTTAAGGAATATGAAATAGGTTTGCAAGAGTTTTAAATTTTTGAAAATCCAAAATAAAGCTAAATATTATGTGAATGGTTTTCCTATTCAAAACAATGTAGGTTCTTATTCATCTTTAAAAGACTACCTTATTGAAAATTATGAACTTGGTAGATAAGTATAAGGAAATTATGTTCATATTTAGAAATAGAAATAGTTTAAATATTATGTGTTCTCTTTTTAATACTTCCCATGAAAAAATGTTGTTTTAAATGTATCTGCATAGGTCGGTAGGTACATATGTATATTTTTTTCTTATTAAAATAAGAACTTTAAATGTTCCTTTTTAGACTAGTTTTTCTTACTTATCTTATTTTGCATTTTTATTTTCTTTGAAGCTTCGAAAAGAAACTTGGTAGGTAGGTAGGTAAGTAAAGCATTTTTATTTTTTTAATTTACATACCTACTTATATGAAAATAAAATGCATTTGAAGTCAATATCATTGCTTGTTGTGAAGATATTTGAGTCGAAAAACAATTTTTAATACTTTTAATAAAACTTTTAATAAAACTGTCAATACGATAAATGTCAAAAATGTACCATATTCTAACATGTGCATTATGCAAACAATAAACTCTCGACATATTCCAGTCAAGAAACACTAGCATTTTTTTAACTTAATTTTGGTTTTAGGTTTCTATTTTTTGTAAAAGAACTTTCAAATCGATATTTGTCACAATTATTCCATATTTTAAAAGTTGTATTTGTATAATAAAAATCAATTTGAAGTCAATATCTGTTGTATTGAGATTCAAAACATGAATGAAAATTTTATATTCGATAAAAATAAACATAAATAACTAGCAACTTGATATACCTACATAAATAAACAACATAAACATAAAGTATGATAACATAACAAAATCTTAAATTCCAACAATATCGTTACCCGGTCTTGAAATATTCGAGCCAAAAAAACATTTTTTACCAATTCTTGGTAGATTTTTTTGTACTTTTTTTATTTTTCGTAAAAAGAACTGTCAATTGAATTTTTTTTCAAACTTTCCCCATATGTCAAAAACATAATTTCATGTAGTAGAAAATAGTTTTGAATAGATATTAGGTATACAATTTTCCATTCATTGTATATTTGAGCCCCAAACATTTTTTTTTAGTTTTTCTATACTTAAAAAAATAACATTACGTTGAAAATTTTCCAGTGAATGGAATAAATATTTATTTGAAGTCAATAACATATTTAGTTCGTGAGATAGGTATTTGAGAAACCAAAAAAGCCGTCCAAACGTTGTCTAAAAAAGATATATAAATGTATAAAGTATAAACCAAAAATGGTTCAATTTATTATTCGGATGAAAAATCAAGAACTTGACTCTAAAACTTGTTTTTTTTTAATCATGCATAGATATGTACATACATTCAAGTAGGTATTTCGAGATTTCATAGAGTCAAAAAAAAATTATTTGAATTAAGGACAATAAATAACAAAATATGTACTTAAAAAAAATAACAAATATTGAACCTTCCAATTTCCCCACAAACCGAAATTTTATTACCTACGTTAATAATTTAATCTTTACCTAGATACCTAGCAACGCACCTTTAATAAGCTATAAATATTAAGAAAAATAAAAGTAAAACATTTCCGAAATCTTTAAAATTACATTCACAAATTCATACCTTCAAAAAATTCAATTCCAAAGTTAAAAGAAAACCTACCCGAATTTTATAACAAAACTTCAAGTCAAATGTATATATGTACATACATACCTACCTACTCTTCATAATACGCACATTTTTCATCCTCGCCTAGCACAAACTACCTATCAAGAAAAAAATTCCTTCGTAAAATACAAAAAAATCGATCGAAGAAGCTAAGCCGCTGACGACGACGATGACGACGATGACGACGACGACGACGGCGCGGCGGCGCGGCCACGACGCAAGCATTCCTTTCGGTTTTCTTTTCTGTTCGCATACAAAAATTTCAGAATAAACATCACAAATTGAATTTCGTATGGCACCAAAGACGATGGGAGAGTTTTTGTTTTTTGTTATTTTTACATGGAAACTATTTATCTCCTTTATTCCACTAGTTCCTTATGGAATAGTATTAATATTCACCTCTCAGTCATTGACTCAAGGACAAATGCATCTCTCCACTCTGCGACACTAGCGCCAAGTCGGCATGTGGTCACCCTAAAAAGACTCAGCCATGAGAGTACTATAGTTTTCATATACAAAGCTTTGTATATGAAAACTATAGTACTCTCATGGCCGAGTCTTTTTAGGGTGACCACATGCCGACTTGGCGCTAGTGTCACAGAGTGGAGAGATGCATTTGTCCTTGAGTCAATGACTGAGAGGTGAATATTATTACTATTCCATAAGGAACTAGTGGAGTAAAGGAGATAAATGGTTTCCCTGTAAAAATAACAAAAAACAAAAACTCTCCCATCGTCTTTCGTGCCATACGAAATTCAATTTGTGATGTTTATTATGAAATTTTTGTATGCGAACAGAAAAGAAAACCGAAAGGAATGCTTGCGTCGTGGCCGCGGCGCGCGCCGCCGTCGTCGTCGTCGTCGTAAGCGGCTTAGCTTCTTCGATCGATTTTTTTGTATTTTACGAAGGAATTTTTTTCTTGATAGGTATAGTTTGTGCGAGGCGAGGGATGAAAAATGTGTGTATTATGAAGAGTAGGTAGGTATGTATATACATTTGACTTGAAGTTTTGTTATAAGATTCGGGTAGGTTTTCTTTTAACTTTGGAATTGAATTTTTTGAAGGTATGAATTTGTGAATGGAATTTTAAAGATTTTGGAAACTTTTATTTTACTTAATATTTATAGCTTATTGAAGGTACGTTGCTAGGTATCTAGGTAAGGATTAAATTATTAACGTAGGTAATAAAATTTCGGTTTGTAGGGAAATTGGAAGGTTCAATATTTGTTAGTTTTTTTTAAAGGATTTGGTTATTTATTGTCCTGAATTCAAATAATTTTTGTTTTGACGATGAAATCTCGAAATACTTGAATGTATGTATACATATCTATGCATTATTAAAAAAAAAAACAAGTTTTAGAGTCAAGTTCTTGATTTTTCAGCCGAATAATAAATTGAACCATTTTTGGTTTATACATTCATATACATACCTACCTATCTTTTTTAGACAACGTTTGGACGGCTTTTTTGGTTTCTCAAATACCTATCTCAGGAACAAAATATGTTATTGACTTCAAATAAATATTTATTCCATTCACTGGAAAATTTTCAACGTAGGTACTGTTATTTTTTTAAGTAGAAAAACTAAAAAAAATGTTTCGGGCTCAAATATACAATGAATGGAAAATTGTATACCTAATACCTACCTATTCAAAACTATTTTCTACTACATGAAACGATGTTTTTGTCATATGGTGAAAGTTTGAAAAAAAATTCAATTGACAGTTCTTTTTACGAAAAATAAAAAAAGTACAAAAAAATCTAGGTACCAAGAATTGGTAAAAAATGTTTTTTGGCTCGAATATCTCAAGACCGGATAACGATATTGACTTCAAATTGATTTTTATTATACAAATACAACTGTTAAAATATGGAATAATTGTGACAAATATCGATTTGAAAGTTCTTTTACAAAAAATAGAAACCTAAAACCAAAATTAAGTTAAAAAAATACTAAAGTGTTTCTTGACTTGAATATGTCGAGAGTTTATTGTTTGCATAATGTACATGTTAGAATATGGTACATTTTACATTAATTGTACCTATTGACAGTTTTTTTTCCAAAAAATAAGAAACTAAAACCAAAATTTACCAAAAAGTAGGTACATATTAAAAATTGTTTTTCGACTCAAATATCTTCACAACAAGCAATAATATTGACTTCAAATGACTTTTCTTTTAATCATAAATTATAAAATTTTTAATAAATTATAAAATATTGAGAAAAATCAAATTAACAAAATAAAAACTACAAAAAGTTACATACATATGTATATGAAAAATTGGTATAAATGTCTCGAGAAATTTCTTAAGTCTGATTATAATTTTGTATTATTAAAATTTGTATCAATGAACATCAAAAGTAAATCGATTAATACCTATCTCTCTTTTTTATTTTTAAAAAGATGACAATATACATAGAGTGATGTTGAAGTTTTATTCATGCTAGAGTTATCAAAAATCTTATAACTTATTTGCTGTTTAAAAACCTTGTTTGCAATATGTACCTATGTATACCTAAAGAGAAAATGGGAATTAATTCTATTTCCATTTTTTACTAGGTATGTATGTAGGTATCTAAGGTTTAGATCTTTTTAAAAATAGCTTGATAACCCAATTCAAAAACTTTTACTATAATTTCTTTATTCTTATCAATAAGGAAATGGGAAAAAAATGTTTTATAACTGACTGTTAGGAAAAAAAATCCCTCAAATGAAATAAATTTATGAGTTTTGCAGAATATGTAAAATGAAAACTAAATGTTCCCTATAACAATCCAAATTTTGGAATGACTTGGAATACATAGTAGCTACATTTTTGACTTCAAGTCGATTGAAATGCAAACTTGTAAAATCGAAATTAGTAAAATACTTTTATAAAAATTACTGGATGCATAATCTAGCTACAATTAATGTCATAAAGACTACCTACATACATGCCATGAAACGTAGGTACCTACAACCTACCTAGGTACATACATATTATGTACATATGTATCTATTTGAAAAAAGAATTGAAACGATTTAACTAAATTAATGAAAAATGATCTTAAGACTTTTTTAATTGGCAAACTTATCTACCTACCTAGGTAAGTCACCGTGTCTGGCTTTTTTTGCCTAGCATTTTTTAGGACATACAAGTTTTGATCAAGGTATTTAACTAGTTAAATAAAAGACACTAACACACCTACACGTACACACATAAGTAGGTATGTAAATTTAAAAAAAAAATGCTTTACTTACATACCTACCTACCAAGTTTCTTTTCGAAGCTTCAAAAGAATTAAAAATGCAAAATAAGATGATAAGTAAAAAAAACTAGTCTAAAAAGGAACATATAAAGTTCTTATTTTAATAAGAAAAAAAATATACATACCTACCGACCTATGCAGATACATTTAAAACAACATTTTTTCATGGCAAGTGTTAAAAAGAGAACTCATAATATTTAAACTATTTCTGTTTCTAAATATGAACATAATTTCCTTATACCTACTTATCTATCTAGTTCATGATTTTCAATAAGAATATTTTTTAAAGATGAATAAGAATCTGCTTTGCTTTGCCTAGCCCATAACCATTCACATACCTATTTAGCTTTATTTTAGATTTTCACGAAAATTTAAAACTCTTGCAAACCTATTTCATATTCCTTAACGCGCGGACATAAAACATTAAATTAATTATATTTCCATACCTACCTATCTAAATTACATCCATCTGATCATCAACAACACAAAATTCATCAAAGATCAAACCATACAGGAATACGAATACCTTTACCTACCCAAAATTGTTTCTTTCACCTGTTTTGTGTGTCGTCTGGTAAAGACGACTACCGTAAAGCATACTCGACTAAAAAAATGTAAACAAACCAAAGTCTCCCAATACAGCAAAATGTCCGTTTTTTTAGTCTTTCTAACTCTTACACAAATTGTATAGTCTTTCCTTGTCTCACTTCGATTTAAATTCTCGTCAGTTGACGAATGGAATACATAGTACCTACATTTTTGACTTGAAGTCAAAAATGTAGGTACTATGTATTCCAAGTCATTCCAAAATTTGGATTGTTATAGGTAGGTTAGTTTTCCTTTTACATATTCTGCAAAACTCATAAATTTATTTCATTTGAGGGATTTTTTTTTCCTAATAGTCAGTTATAACACATTTTTTCCCATTTCCTTATTGATAAGAATAAAGAAATTGTAGTAAAAGTTTTTGAATTGGGTTATCAAGCTATTTTTAAAAAGATATAAACCTTAGATACATACCTAGTAAAAAATGGAAATAGAATTAATTCCCATTTTCTTTTAGGTATATGTAGGTACATATTGCAAACAAGGTTTTTAAACGGCAAATAAGTTATAAAATTTTTGATAACTCTAGCCTGAATTAAACTTCAACATCACTCTATGTATATCGTCAAGTTTTTAAAAATGAAAAAAGAGAGATATTAATCGATTTACTTTTGATGTTGATTGATACAAATTTTAATAATAAAAAAATTACAATCAGACTTAAGAAATTTCTCGAGACATTTATACCAATTTTTCATATAAATTTTTGTGGTTTTTATTTTGTTGTAAAAAATGTTAATTTGATTTTTCTCAATATTTTATAATTTATTGAAAATTGTATTATTTATGATGAAAATAAAATACATTTGAAGTCAATATCATTGCTTGTTGTGAAGATATTTGAGTCGAAAAACAATTTTTAATACTTTTAATAAAACTTTTAATAAAACTGTCAATACGATAAATGTCAAAAATGTACCATATTCTAACATGTGCATTATGCAAACAATAAACTCTCGACTCCAGTCAAGAAACACTAGCATTTTTTTAACTTAATTTTGGTTTTAGGTTTCTATTTTTTGTAAAAGAACTTTCAAATCGATATTCGTCACAATTATTCCATATTTTAACAGTTGTATTTGTATAATAAAAATCAATTTGAAGTCAATATCTGTTGTATTGAGATTCAAAACATGAATGAAAATTTTATTTTCGATAAAAATAAACATACATATAAATAACTAGCAACTTGATAGGTATACCTACATACATAAATAAACAACATAAACATAAAGTATGATAACATAGCAAAATCTTAAATTCCAACAATATCGTTACCCGGTCTTGAAATATTCGAGCCAAAAAACATTTTTTACCAATTCTTGGTAGATTTTGTTGTACTTTTTTTATTTTTCGTAAAAAGAACTGTCAATTGAATTTTTTTTCAAATTTTCACCATATGTCAAAAACATCATTTCATGCCCCAAACATTTTTTTTTAGTTTTTCTACTTAAAAAAATTACATTACGTTGAAAATTTTCCAGTGAATGGAATAAATATTTATTTGAAGTCAATAACATATTTAGTTCGTGAGATAGGTATTTGAGAAACCAAAAAAGCCGTCCAAACGTTGCCTAAAAAAGATATATAAATGTATAAAGTATAAACCAAAAATGGTTCAATTTATTATTCGGATGAAAAATTTAGAGTCAAAAACTTGTTTTTTTTTTTAATCCTGCATAGATATGTACACACATTCAAGTATTTCGAGATTTCATAGAGTCAACAAAAATTATTTGAATTCAGGACAATAAATAACAAAATCCTTTACAAAAAATTAGGTATGTTTTGCTATGTGTCCTTAAAATAACAAATATGAACGTTCCAATTTACCTACATAGGTACAAACCGAAATATAATTATGTACCTACTTTAATAATTTAATCCTTACCTAGATATACCTAGCAACGCACCTTCAATAAGCTATAATTATTAAGTAAAATAAAAGTAAAACATTTCCGAAATCTTCAAAATTACATTCACAAATTCATACCTACAAAAAATCCAATTCCAAAGTTAAAAGAAAACCTACCCGAATTTTATAACAAAACTTCAAGTCAAATGTATATACATAGCTACCTACTCTTCATAATACACACATTTTTCTTCCTCGCCTCGCACAAACTACCTATCAAGAAAAATATTCCTTCGTAAATACAAAAAAATCGATTGAAAAAGCTAAGCCGCTGACTACGATTACGGCGCCGCGGCCACGACGCAAGCATCCCTTTCGGATTTCTTTTTTGTTCGCATACAAAAATTTCATATAAACATCACAAAAACGTCCTTGGCTTGAATTTCGTATGGCACCAAAGACGATGGGAGAGTTTTTGTTTTTTGTTATTTTTACAGGGAAACTATTTATCTCCTTTACTCCACTAGTTCCTTATGGAATAGTAATAATATTCACCTCTCAGTCATTGACTCAAGGACAAATGCATCTCTCCACTCTGTGACACTAGCGCCAAGTCGGCATGTGGTCACCCAAAAAAGACTCAGCCATGAGAGTACATACTATAGTTTTCATATACAAAGTATAAATACATTTTTAAATATGTATTACTTTAAGGAAAAGACGAACTTCAACTTAATACAATTCAAAAAAGAGGCTGATAACTTCCCACTATGCATAATTTGAAAACTTGACGTTCCTGATAAATTGATTAACTTTTGATTTTAGTTGATAACAATTTTATTAACATAATATTTGTAGTTTTGTATTTATTGTGAGAATTTTAATTTGATATTCGTCAATATTTTACCATTTTTTGAATATTGACTAATGCATTACGAGTAGGTTGAAAACAAAATACATTTGAAGTTAAAATGATTTACCACTCTGGACATATTCAAGTCAAGAAACTACTTTTGACATTTTTCGGACAATTTTTGTTTTTAAAAAACTGTCAATTCAATTTTTTCAAAAATTTTACCAGATGTCAAAGATCACATTTCACATAGTAAAAAATTGTTTTGAAGATGATATCATTTTTTGTTCATTGTATATTTCTCTGCCAAAAAATTTTTTTTAGTTTCTACTTTTTTTAAAAATAACGGTATGTTAAATTATTTTCAAATTTATACCACACCTGTGTCACATTGCAATCGAAGCAATAAAATTTATTTGAAGTCAATAGCATTATTCGTTCCTGAGATATTTGCGACAAACTAAAATTTTCACTTTTTTTTTAAACTGCTATTGTGAAAATACCGTTCATATGTACATACGTACATACGTACACACACAGTCATCTCTCTACAAATGACGGATTTAGATTCTAGGAACCTTGAAACGTCTAGATTTGTCAAAAATTTCAATTTGACAAATCAGACCTATTACAATAACTCCCTATGTGAAGTTAATAAATCTATACTAATATATAAAGCTGAAGAGTTCGTTTGTTTGAACGCGATAATCTCAGGAATTACTGGTTCCAATTGAAAAATTCTTTTTGTGTTGGAAAGTCCATTTGTCGGGGAAGGCTATAGGATATATAACATCTCGCTGCGACCAATAATAGCGAAGAACCAGTGGAAAATGTTGCAAAAACAGGGAAAATTGTTCATATTTGAGGACTTCCGTTGCCAGCGATGCTTAAACGGTTCAAGTAACCAAAAAAATATATACGAAAGAATTATTTTCTCTTAAAATTGTCTAAAAAATGTCTGCCATAGTATAGGTACATATGTCTATCTTTTAAAATTGATCCACCTTTACGTTTTTTAAGGTAATGAAAAGAGTTTTTTCAACATAAAATAATATAAATCCATCCCTGTTCCAAACTTCATCCAGATCCGTTGAGTCATTCTTGCGGGATTGGAAATAATTGAAAAAAAAAACTATCCAACGGGAACCATACATTTTACGGGATAAAAAGTAGCCTATGTGATATAAATTTTCCTTTAAAGTTACTTTTAATAGGAAACGGAGAAGTACTGATGTTGAAAATAAAATTGAAATTGATCCTGATTTAGGAGAAAGAGTTACTAGCATTTAGGATTTAACATCGTCGAAATAGAAAATATATGTAGATATTATCAATGGATTTCAAAGGGCAATATTGGCGTGAAGAAACAGTAGCGTTGATCAGTCTGGAACGCATAATGCCATTGACTTCAAATAAATTTTATTGTGTACAATGTTATGTGGTACAGATTTTCAAATGTTTCTTGACTTGAATATTATGTCAAGTGTGGTCAATCATTTTAACTTAAAATTTATTTTATTTTTGCATAACTCGACTGTCAACATATTGTACATTTTTGACAAATATCGAAGTCACTTTATTTCACGAAAAATAAAAATCTAAAACTAAAAATTTAACAAAAACAACAAGAAATAATATTGACTTCAAATGTATTTTATTTTCATAATGAATTTTTGTCAATACATAAATAATAAAATGTTGACGAATTAAAATTGACATTTTTTACAATAAATAAAAACTACAGAAAGCTCTAACAAAAATGTTGTTCTTAATAAACTTGTTATCAATCAACATCACAAGTAAATCGACAGAAACGCCAAGTTTTCAAATGATGAACAGTGGGAAGTTATCAGTGTGGGTCGCACCCAGCCTCTTTTTAAAAACATAATCTTAATTGAGATCATAATAACCTAAATTGAAGTGGACGAATTCGGGGCCAGCAGCTAGTGTTATTATACGTAGATACACTTTTTCTGTAAGTTCCGAGAATAATGAAAATTTTGATCGGTTGGTGGAATAAGTTTGGCGACCCGCCAGTTCAATATATTTCAAATATAACGCGAACAAACAACGTAACACGTAATTTATATACATATACAATTATACATATGTATGTATATTATGATAAATATAAAAAAAACGATACTAGAGGACCAATTGCATAACCAACATACCGTGCGAGAAAAAGCAAAAAATTGGGTTGGTAAACTATCTAATGCCATTTTGTTTGAAGTTCTTGATTGACAGTCTGGAATCTGGCGGTAACACTAGTGCTCCAAGTAGATGATGAATTTTAACTTTCCTTGTATCTTGTGATACAAATACAAATTTTAATTATATATGAGCAAAAAAAAATTGAGTTTTTACAATTTTTTTTATTTTTTCTTACCTTTTAAGTCTTCCCTGGGCTATGACGTGGAAGACTGACAGACATCACAAAATCTAAAATCGGGTATTTTACAGTTATTTTTCAAATGTTGAATCGGGCGTTCTCAGAACCTTTTAATCGTATACCCAAGCAAGCGTTAATAAATTATAGTGACAGTGAGCTTGGCGTTCACATCGCAGCCCTTGTTGTGTGAAGAAAAGTGTCTATGAGTCAACCACATCACATCAATATTGAGGTATATATTATGTTTTAAGATTGTATTTAAGATTACTTACTCAAATAACAACCAAGGATCTCAAAGATCTAAGCGAAAGTCCACTGGAACCTTTGCAAGTCGCAACTCACAACCACCTTTTACAACAGTGGTTGGACGAAGAAAGCGAGAATGAATTTAGCGAATTTCTAACCAGAGAAACCGGTAAACTGGAAGCCGATAAAGTTCAAAATGAAGAGGAGGAATCTGAACAACCTGAAGAAGAGTATAACCACAAATAATCATATACAGATGTCTCATCCCCATACAAAAAAATGTCCTAAGAAATTTTATTAGCCGACAAAATATCAGCTGACAAAACTACAAAAATCAAAAAATTCAGAGCGACAACTTTCAAAGTTCAAATGAAGAGAGACCAAAAAAAGAAACTGACAAAATGTAAAGCTTTTCAATGAATTTCTCCGTCTCATAAGAATGTGGCACAAAAAATATCACACATCCCTTTTTCTCTCATTGTTATTTTTGTTGATTCACTTCTTTTCCGACATATGTTTATTTCTATTCTTTTTTCCTCCTATTCTTGTGTAAATATTGTTGTTGTATTCCTGTATACTTTTTTGGCAGGCGCCTGCTTGGCTGGATAATTCTACTTGTAGGTATTGCATTTTGTAGGTATCTATATCTACGTCATTGTGGGGAAGGATTTTGGAAGTTGATGTTTTGGATTGCAGAAAGCAGTGTTGCCTCAGGGCAAGTTATATATGAATTGCTCACGAAGAAAAATAAGTCCTTTTAGTAAAAATATTTATTTTCAAAACAAAATGTAAATAGGTTTATTAAACTTTACAATTTGATGCATTGAGTTAACAAATGAAATTCAAAATAATATTTTATTTGTTTTCTATTTATTTAATTCCTTATTTTATCACTATAAATAAAACTTAATCTATATTTAATGCTAGTGGAGTCGAGAATGTCTTCTCTTAATCGTGGTGTATTTTAGACTAACTTTTCATCATCCATCTCAGGGATGATGAACCTTTATTTTCTTTATTTTTACATACTGCCAGCATATGTTCAAGAGATCACGTACGCATTTTCCTGGTATGCGATATCTTCAACGCTGGCTATTTTCGTTTTATGGCTTCCAGATGTTTGGAGAATTCCATGCAAGAGAGTTTCTTCCTCCATGGGCCATATGTGAATTTATATAAAAATTCAATGGAATTAACTCCTCCCTTCGCCAGTAGACGTTTGTCCCAAACGTTGAAGTCTGATCTCGTCCAGGTTCCTTTCAACGTCCTCTGCGGTTTCAGATAAGGACATTTCGGTATCGGTTTTACTCTTGTATGCTTTGTATATAATGGTTAGTTTATAAATAGATAAGCCACAAGCTATAAATAATATATTTATTGTCAGTCCCCATATTATTGGGTGATCTTTTACATTTTCGACATATGGTTGTATATAATCAATATTTGTGAATTGTAACATTTCATCATTTGATTCTATATAATTTATTATTCTTATTTCTGACTCCGTTTTTGTCTTAATATGTTTATTTATCCTTACTTCTAAATTTACAAATTCTTTTCCATTAATAGTTACAATGTCAGTATACTGTATCAGTTGTGTACCAAAATATAAATTATCATTAATGTTTACTTCCCCTGAGGTTACAATATGGTTATGATTAATATGACTTATGGTTGGGTTTTTTTCTAAAATTCTTTCACATTTTGAAATACCTTTATTAAAGATTTCTGTTAAGCAGTTAGGTTTATTGTTTTGTTTACATATTTTAATATTTAATTATTGTGTGCAATTATTGGTACTATACCGATTCTTATACCGTGTTATTTCAGTTGGTATAATTAATTTGCCTTCTGGTTTTTGTACACTAAATGTTTTATAATGTTTACCAATTCCTTTTATTATTGGATACTTAATATATGTTACAATGATTTCTTTATTTCCTAGTACATGGAACTCTGAAGCGTCTAATACATCTATGAGCATGATATCTTCTGGTTCAATTTTAATTACTTCTCTTATTTTATTTTGGTTAAATACTACAGTATTCAAAATCTTATTTTTACTTAAATTTATAGTGTTAATTAACTCCGTGAGTTCTATAATTATATGATCGATCAACAAGTAACCCCTTTCGTCGCTGTCTTTATATTTATTATTTGCTATTTCTCTTATGATTTTAAATATCTGCGAGTTAACTGCACTTCTGCATGTAAATTACTTATCCAAAGAATTGTCGCCAGTATAATTAATATAGTCATCTAAAAAAAAATTAATCAAATTAATTCCTTAAGTTATCCTTGTGTATGACCTTATTTTTAGAGTCTATTACTGTGTTTTTATTATTTTGTTTAACTTTTCTCTTAACGTATATAGGTTTTCCTTTTGTCTGTCTTCTGTCGGATTTTTCGAATACTATGTCGTTTTCCTTGTATACCTTGTTGTGTCTGTCTTTGTTTCTAACGTGGAGTGTCATACTTTGTTTTCCCTTAATAAGGTCAGGTATATAGGAGTATTTCTCATAGTTGTGAAAAACTTCATTTGGTTTTTCATTCGTTATTGAATGTATTGTTTCGTTATATTGTTTGATTGCGTGTGGCATAAGCTGCTCTATTGTTTGGTGTGGGTTATCATAAGTATCCAGTCTTATCAGTTCTGTAAGTGTACTGTGTACTTTCTCTATCATACCGTTTGTAGTACTATGGTTAACAGGTGTGTTGTATAGTTTTATGCCTAATCGTGTGAGATCTAATTTGGTTGCTTCAGAGCAAAAAGTTTTTTCGTTATCTGTGACAACAGTCTCAACTGCACCAAAAATAGGCAGGATGTTTATTAGTGTTTCTTTTGCGTGAATTTTGTTTTCTACCTCGAGTGCAATTAAATACTTTGAAAAACTATCTACCGCTGTAAGAAACATTTTATTGTGTGTATAGTAGATGTCAGCGTGGATGCGTTCTCCCCCTCGCCGTGGAATTGGTGTCTCGCCGATCTCTTGTTTCTTGGGATGACGGTCATATTTGTTTAGTTTGCAATTTTCGCATAATTTAACATATTCTTGAACTTGTGGTAATATTAATGGCCAAAAATACTCTCTAGTTATATGTTTGTAGTTTTCAAATGCTTCCCTATGGGCTCTACCATGTGTTTCTTTTATGATCTTAATCTGTTCTTCCTTATCCTCCATATCTTTAACTAATAGACTAGTATGTATAAATTTGCTATTAGGAAATTCTCTTAGTAAGTCTTTTTTAATTTTAAATAATGTCTCCTCTGAACAATAAATAGCATTCACATTTGAGTGGATTATTTCCTTCATATCTTTGACTATATTCGAGTCTTTGAATTCTACTTGGTGCCTCCAAAACTTACCGTGTAATTGTGTTGACTTAATATTATTTATATTGGATTCCAGAAAATGAATTTGATTCTTAAATTGATTTAATTTCTTGTTTACTCTTGGGATATCTATGGCTTGACTGGATTTTGCACTATGACAGGTACCTATGTCTGAGCTCGGTAAATGATTTAAGTTCTGACGGCTTAAGGCGTCAGCAACTACATTTTCCTTGCCTGGTTTATAAATTATCTCGGGAGAGAATTCTTCAATGAACGCTCTCCAACGTTTAAGTTTGGCGTTTGGGTTCTTATTGCTTATAGAGAATGTTAGAGGCTGTTGATCTGTATAGATCTTAAATCCAGCATGCCCGTACAGGTAATTCCTAAGGTCGCTCAATGCCCAAACTATGGCCAAAAGCTCTTTTTCGTTGGTGGCGTAACCTTGTTCCGTTTCGCTTAATGTTCTGCTTATGAACGTTATTGGTTTCCCCTCTTGACTTAGTACTGCGCCTATGGCTGAGTTACTTGCGTCTGTAGTGAGTTCGAATCCTTTGCTAAAGTCTGGTTGGTTTAACAAGACTTGTTCTAATAGTTTCTTTTTAATTTGTTCAAATGCCTTCTTTGCTTCCGATGTAAATTCTATGTTTATAGTCTTACGTTTATTCTTTTCTATGCCTCTTAGAAACTGTGTGAGCGGTTTAGCAATATGTGCATAGTTCTGTATGAATTTCCTGTAGTAACCTGACAAACCCAAGAAGCTTCTAAGTTGTCGAATTGTAGTCGGTTCAGGATATTCGTTGATTGTTTTGACCTTGTCTGGGTCAGTTTTAATACAATTATGGCTGATAACATAGCCCAAAAATTTAACCTCTTCCTTAAAATAAATGGATTTTTCATTACATACTTATGGTCATATGTGCCGCACTTAGTGCTTTGATGATTGTCTCGATGTGTGTTAAATGTTCTTCAGCTGATTCTGAGAATATTATCACATCATCAATATAGACATGGCAGAATTTGCCAACATATGGTCTCAGTATGTCATCCATTGCTGCTTGAAAAATAGCAGGGGCGTTTTTGAGCCCAAATGGCATTCGGAGGTATTCATATTTTCCATTATTTACAGAAAATGCAGTCTTTTTAATGTCTTCTTCTTTCATCTTTATTTGATGAAATCCACTCTGAAGATCAATTGTTGTAAAGTATTTTCCTCTGCCAAGGTTACTCAGTATAATGGATGTTTCTGCCATAGGATATTTAATTGTTTTTGTTGCAGAGTTCAGTTTTTTAAAATCTATAACTAAGCGGAATTTTTTTGATCCGTCTGGATTAATTCCTTTCTTGTCCACCACCCATATTGGATTATTATATGGACTCCTACTAGGACGAATTATACCGTTCTCTAGTAGTGTTTTAATTTCAGAATTAATGAAAGTGTTTGCGCTTTGCGGATATGGATATTGTTTGCTCCATATAGCGTCATCATGTGCCGTGGGTATGTCACATTCAACTTGGGTGTTGAATGGTAGATAATTGGGTTGAGGGGTAAATATTCCTTGATATTGTCTAAGAGTTTCTCTTAACTTAACTACATATTTATTCTCACTACTTTCTATATTGATGTGGTTCAGAAATTTATCGTCGAATTTCAGAGGTACTATGCCTGTCGCGAATTCTAACGTGTTCTGTCCAATATTAATTATTCCATTAACCTTCTTTAATAATTTCATTCCTATGATCGCGTCGTACTCGGTTAACTCTGGTAGAACGTAAAATTTTTCCTTGACTCCTAAAATATTTAAATCTTGATATTTATCGATAATTGTTGTGCCATGGACACTATTAACTCTAGACCTAACTTCTAATTGTTTTGTTGATATCTCATTGTTTGGTTTAACATAATTATGTGTTGCCCCTGTGTCAATAAGAATATTGAATAAACGACCTGACTTTGTGTGTGTTCGCTGGATACAAGGCAGGTCGTGCCTTACTCTAAAAAATCGTCGTTTTCATTTAAATTATGTAGCCTAGGAGCTTTGGTAGGAATTTGATCACTTGGTGCCCTTTCTCGTTTAAAGGGGTTGTATTGATTCTGGGTATTAAAATTCCTGGGAGGATGATTAAACGCGTTTCGATTTTGATTTTGGGAATGACTCAGTGCGTTATGCTGAGTTGGCCTTCTAAATTGTCCACTACTTGGAATATCCATTCTTTGATGACTATTTTGGGTAAAATTTTGTCTATGAATGTTGTTATTACCCGAAATATAAGTAGCTGGTACTACCTGTCTGGGTTGGCTCGTATAGTTGAACCATGGTGGTAGGTAGGTTATTCTATGTGCGGAATGCTGATTATCTTTATATTGGTACATATTTGTCTCTATCTCTTGGGCCCTGGCTAGAGCATTAGGAAGATCGAGTGGATTTAAAGAGAACACTATTTGAGATATTGGTTGATTTAAACCAAGTATGAATGTTCTTAATGCGTTATCCCTGGCTACGTTTATAAGACAGCTTGTTTCAGCTTTTTGTGGTCCGTAGGTCATTATTGTTTTGTTCGTAATTAATGTGAGTGTTTTACTAATGTGATCGTAAAATTCTTGTAAGGACTGTTTTCCCTGTCTTAAATTAGAAAGTTCACTTTGTAGCATATGAATGGGCCTTTTGTCTTCGTACGTAATATCTAATCTACCTATAATCGCATCAACATTTAATGGCGTTCCGTGTGAAGTTAAAATGTCGTTTGCTGCTCCTATCACTTTATTCCTTATTATGTTTGTGACTGCGTAGTACCTACTCCCCCCCTTAACTGGCTCATATATTTTCATGCAGTTTTGGACTGCAGTTCTCCAACTAACATAATTACTACCGTCAAAAGTGGGAAGACATTTCACTACATCTAAAGGTTCTCCTCCTGTTATTAAAGGGTCTATTTCTATGTCGGTGTATGGTATTATTGAATCACCTGAAGTTAAATTAGCTAAACTTAGTGCTAGTTCATCTATCTGTGCTTTAAGACTACTAGTAGCCTCACTTACTGTCCGAGTAATTAGATCGGCTACTTGTTGCGCGTTCATACTGACAATTTTAATTGAATTATTTGTTAATTAAATAATAATAATAATAATATATTCACTTTCACTTAAAAACAAAAAATTATAATAGTTAGTTTTCTTACTTTATATACTATAGTAGTTGTTGTTCTGGATTGTTGTTAGTTTTTCTTCTTTTTGAACTCCTGCTGGATTCTTCTTAGATTTTTGACCTCCTATGTGTCTACTTCTCCTGATGCTTTGGCTTTTGCAGTTCCCGCAACGTAAGGTGCTTTACGTCCTACGATTTTCGTTGAATTATCTTTATGATAATTATTCCAACGGTGATAGATTTTTATTTAATCTATTTTAATTTTTTTTTTCTGGTTCAGCAACTTTTGATTTCACTTTGTGTATCACTTTTATATTGCTGTCCCTGCTCGGGCGCCAGTTAACAAATGAAATTCAAAATAATATTTTATTTGTTTTCTATTTATTTAATTCCTTATTTTATCACTATAAATAAAACTTAATCAATATTTAATGCTAGTGGAGTCGAGAATGTCTTCTCTTAATCGTGGTGTATTTTAGACTAACTTTTCATCATCCATCTCAGGGATGATGAACCTTTATTTTCTTTATTTTTACATACTGCCAGCATATGTTCAAGAGATCACGTACGCATTTTCCTGGTATGCGATATCTTCAACGCTGGCTATTTTCGTTTTATGGCTTCCAGATGTTTGGAGAATTCCATGCAAGAGAGTTTCTTCCTCCATGGGCCATATGTGAATTTATATAAAAATTCAATGGAATTAACTCATTGCCTTTTTTTAAGGAAATAATTATTTTAAGGTGAAAGAACTATGGAACAGTAGGTCAATAAAAAATTTGTCCTTAAATCAAAAAGGAAAAAAAGAATATTCAGTTATAAAATTGTGTTACTGTGGCAACTCCGGTATAGAAATCTTTTGATATTGAAGAATATTTCTTTTTCTTGATAGAAAATAAATGTTTTCTATTTATTTGTATTTCTTCTATTGTCTGGGATCTTGGGATGTATTGTTTTTGTATCACTAGTCGGGTTTGTTATTTTTTGCAGATGTGTACATTGTAGATACCTATTTCTTATTGGGATGTACGAGTATGTAACTGCATATTGAAAAAAAGAATTGCAATCTTTTGGTTCTGATTTAGTAAGATTTTTCTTTTCATTTTTAAGCAAAACGTCCTAGCTCATAATGTAAAATATCGCGTAGGCATGTTCATTTGCACACAAGAAGAAAATACATAATTTGAAGTCAATTGTTAGGTATATGGGTGTGTTACACATGTTGAGTCGAGGTAGTGAAAAAAATGTTTTTTTGGGATATTTAATTATGTTGGTAGAAAAGTTTTTTACGCAATTCAAAAATAAAGCTAAAAATGTTTTCCCAATTAGAATTTTCCTTTTATGCCCATGTCCTAAACAAAAAATAAAAAACTCCAAACCTTAATGAATGTCTAAAATATAGTGTTCATTTGTATATTATACATGTACTTAATCGTATTGAAAATAAATAAAGATGGTGTCCCCTGGAAACTATTTCATTGAAGAAAACTGTTGATTGATACATCATTATTGTGGGTGATTTAGTTTTTTTCAATCATTCGTTTTCACGCTTGGATGTAAAATTATATTTTAACACCATTACACATCTAAAATACAATTTTAATAAGTTCTTAATGAATTCATACTTCATCTTACTTAATTTGTTTGTAGTTACATAATACAAAATGTGTACATACATATGTAAGTACGTTTTAATTCCTTAAAACAAATAAATCGTAACACATGTAAAAAATGAATTCCAACCGAATATAAAATTGTTCAAATACACTAACATATGTATTAAAATTAGTCCCCAATGCATTAATTGCCATCAATTAACATTTTTAAAATTTATCAATATAAAAAAATAAAACTCTTAAAATGTTAAAATCACCTAAGACATTTTTTCGCTAATCATATTTCATTTCGGTACCAACCTATGTACATATGTGTATCAACATTTAAATTGTCTACATTTTATTCATTCAAAAAGGCTAGGAAATATTTTGACCTGACCACTTCTGCATTCGTATTTTTTACATATATGTAGGTACCTATTTATTTTAAGTAGCAAGATCGCTACCAACTTTTTTGAGTTAACCTACCCAAAGGCCCTACCTACTTATGTATAACTTATTAAATACCTACATACAAATGTATGTACACATGTTTGCATGTATTTACATGCATATGTACAGAGGTACCTACTTGTAACTATTTTTTTGTATGAATTATTATTTATACAGAAAAAACTTAAAAGACTTTAAAAATAGCTTCTTTGGGATGTTTTAAGACGTCTTTTATTAAAAAATCAGAAAAAAATATGTTTAAATAATAAGAATAGAAGCCAAATTTGGCTTCGCATGCAATAAGGGTATAAAACAAATACATATGTAGGTATTTCATATGAGGAATGGAATTGACCAATGACTATCCTCCATAAAAATTACGCGGTTCCATTTTTCTAACCAAAAACAAAATAGCCTAAAACAATAATGCACAGAAGAGATTAGGTACAAAATAAAATGTGGAGGTAGTTTTATAAACCCTTGTTGCATACTAAGCCAAATATGGGTTACAAAGTCTTACTACTCAAACGACCAACATAATATTTTGTTTTAATTTTTTTGTGGCAAAGACAAATAAATATCCAATCACAAAATATTTTTTTTGGTCACTTAACTCACCTTTCAATAAAGTTATAATTTTTTAAAATTAGAAAATTTTTCAATCATTCGTTTTCAACCACAACAAGCTAACCACTGGCCTACAAATAGTAATGACTAGGTACCTAGATATTTTAAAAAAATTGTGGATAAACTAAAAAAAAGTCAAAATTAATAGGTAAATAAAAAAAAAATTTACAGGGAAATAAAATTCGTATATGTATATTCATTCATTTTAACAAAATTAATTTCTAGGAACCAAAATCTTTCAAATATTCATTCCAGAATGAAAAATTTGTCCTAGCCTACAAAGTCAAACCAACCAATTCACAATACATATATGTATTATACATACATGTGTGTGAATCAACACATTCAATCGCTTCTCCTTTTATTTTGTCTCAAATCTGAGACGACCTTACAAATTATAGACGCAAATACAACAACAAAAGCATAATACAAAAACCATCACTTGGCTTGCCTTGGTCGTAGCACATAGAAAAATATACCTGGGGGCACATAGAAAAATATACCTGGGATGGAAAAGTATACAAAAAGCAAGCAACGAATCCACAAACAAAAACAAATAATCTCGAAAGGGGTAAAAAGAATAGAAAAAAGTGGCAGAGAGTAGAGAAACAAAATATTTCAGAACGAGCTTTGATTTTGTAGGAAAAGATCTTATTTAAAGCTTTTAAAAATAAAGCCTTTTTCATTTCATAGGTCATTCTTCTCCATAAGCGTGAGACATCTGTATATGATTATTTGTGTTTTAATGTTGGAAATTTTAGTCATATTCACGAAGCAAAAGCTAAATAGTAACAGATGATGGCCACGAAATATTCCGATGTGTTATGTCCAAATGGCGTTTTTCTCGTTTGGAAAAAATGACTCCAGTTAGAAGATCAACTTGCCCCAATATCTGGTATGTTTAAAATATTTATATCGAACAGATAGTCCCAATACACTCCTGGAGCATACTTTTTTATCCATGAAATGCTTTTGCCAAGTTTATTATTTACATGCCCCAAAACCAGCAAAATACTGATATTGGTCGAAGCCAGCACGTACTATATCTGTAATGACTACACCCAATGAAAAACTACCGCCTAGAATTTATTACGCTCGTATTGAAATCAAATACGCAAACATTTTTGAATTACACATTTTATTTTAATTAAAAAATTATTTGTTTTAAATACAAAATGCGGTGCCGAACCTGCCTGAAGGCAAAACAGGCAGTTGCCTGGGGCGCCACTCAGCTAGGGCGGCAAAATTGGTGGAACAAATTTAAAACTGAGGAAAGGGTTACACAAATACTTCTCCTTGAATCTAAAACAACATCAGCAACTACTGCACTGTATTTTGTTCATTCTTCTTTGTTGTTCATTCCATACGAGGGCATACACACAAATTATTTATTTCTTATATGTACCTCTCTGTAAAAGTATTTAACATTTGGGAAGCTTGTTGCCATTCACCGTTGCTTGCACGAACCGTGCAGCGTTTGTATAGCATCAAAATATAATAATTGAAGTTGGCTATGTAGGCTATGTTCCAACGCAACACACAAAAACACATACAAACTAAACCAACTACACATTGGTCAAGCAGAGCAAAAGCTATTAACTGTCTTACAGAAAATTTATCAGAAATTTATGATTCTTTAATCGAAATCGCAGAAAGTTCAGAATTTGGTGAAAATTCAAGTTTCAAAGCAACTCAACTAGGTAAAGGCATATACAAATTTAAATTTGTTTTGCCGACGATTATTTGGAATGAATTTTTGGAAAAATTAACGTCCTTTCAAAAATGCTTCATTCAAAATCCATGGACTTTTTAACATGCTTAGAACATTTAGATAAACTGCGGCAGTTCTTTCAGGAAAACCGTTCTGAGGAATCTTTATTTGAAGCATTATACAAGAACGCTATAGATATTAATACAAAGATGAATATGCATGAAGATTTCATTGTGTCCGATTCGATGAGCTTACGTAGTCGCCGATATCAGTATGAACAATCTCAATCAATTGATCCAAAATTTAAATTTAAAGTTGATTTCTTCTACCACGTAATCGATGTGACGTTATCTTCTCTCGACGAACATTTTGGACAGTATCAATATCTGAACGAAAACTTCGGTTTTTTCTGCAATATTTCAAAGAACTAGGACTAGGACTTTAAGGATTGCGAGAAACTTGAAGCAATTTTTACAGCAAGAATTGACGACGAAGTGCAAATCTTGTGTGAAATTAATACACTGCCAATCACTAGGATGAGGCCACATATTTTTCAACCGATTTTCGGTCCGATACCTGTTGGAATTTGTTTAACCCGGAAAATTTTACTACATGAGAGTAGGTACATATTTTCTTAAAACAAAGTGATACAATTATAGGGTTAATTAGAAAAGACCGTTGGAATTTAGCTACATTAATGAATGAGCTACCTAAAATTGATATAAAATAGTGCGTCACTAGGATGAGGCCATTGAGAATATTTCGTTGTAGAAGTTCACATCAGCAATTTTTTTGAAAATTTTGGTTGCAATATTTAAGAACGTTTTACAAATAACTCTTTTTATTAAATTTCAATTACAAATAGGCTCCGGAAAGACGTTGACAGTGGCAGAAAGAGGACAAATCGATGCTTTCAAGGAAATGGGACTCTCAAGCCGAGAAATAGCAAGGAAGCTGAACAGAAGTAAGACAGTTGTAAACAACTATCTTGCTGATCCTCAAAACTATGGAAAAAACCAAAAAGGACGCATAGCCCAAGCAACAACATCCCGAGAAAAGCCGTTAATTTTACGTATTGCTTCAAATTCTACTCAATCAGCTACTAATATAAGGTCGAAAAGCGGAGTATCAGCCAGTATTTCGACAGTCCGAAGGATAATAAGAAAAGATTGTACTATCCAGAGAAGAAAACTCAAAAAGAAACCTGTTCTAAAGCAAGTACACAAGGAGCTGCGAATGAACTTTGCAACAGAACATGTCTCTTGGAGCAGTCAATGGAAACGCGTTGTCTTTACGGATGAAAAAAAGTTTAACCTTGACGGCCCCGATGGTTACAACTTTTATTTCCATGATTTAAGAAAAGAGGAACTAATTTTGGGAAGACTACACAGCCGTACATCAGGTGTTATGGTGTGGGGAGCTATCACCTACTATGGCAAAATCGAGTTGGAGTTTACGAGTATGTAACTGCATATTGAAAAAAAGAATTGCAATCTTTTGGTTCTGATTTAGTAAGATTTTTTTTTTTTCATTTTTAAGCAAAACGTCCTAGCTCATAATGTAAAATATCGCGTAGGCATGTTCATTTGCACACAAGAAGAAAATACATAATTTGAAGTCAATTGTTAGGTATATGGGTGTGTTACACATGTTGAGTCGAGGTAGTGAAAAAAATGTTTTTTTGGGATATTTAATTATGTTGGTAGAAAAGTTTTTTACGCAATTCAAAAATAAAGCTAAAAATGTTTTCCCAATTAGAATTTTCCTTTTATGCCCATGTCCTAAACAAAAAATAAAAAACTCCAAACCTTAATGAATGTCTAAAATATAGTGTTCATTTGTATATTATACATGTACTTAATCGTATTGAAAATAAATAAAGCTGGTGTCCCCTGGAAACTATTTCATTGAAGAAAACTGTTGATTGATACATCATTATTGTGGGTGATTTAGTTTTTTTCAATCATTCGTTTTCACGCTTGGATGTAAAATTATATTTTAACACCATTACACATCTAAAATACAATTTTAATAAGTTCTTAATGAATTCATACTTCATCTTACTTAATTTGTTTGTAGTTACATAATACAAAATGTGTACATACATATGTAAGTACGTTTTAATTCCTTAAAACAAATAAATCGTAACACATGTAAAAAATGAATTCCAACCGAATATAAAATTGTTCAAATACACTAACATATGTATTAAAATTAGTCCCCAATGCATTAATTGCCATCAATTAACATTTTTAAAATTTATCAATATAAAAAAATAAAACTCTTAAAATGTTAAAATCACCTAAGACATTTTTTCGCTAATCATATTTCATTTCGGTACCAACCTATGTACATATGTGTATCAACATTTAAATTGTCTACATTTTATTCATTCAAAAAGGCTAGGAAATATTTTGACCTGACCACTTCTGCATTCGTATTTTTTACATATATGTAGGTACCTATTTATTTTAAGTAGCAAGATCGCTACCAACTTTTTTGAGTTAACCTACCCAAAGGCCCTACCTACTTATGTATAACTTATTAAATACCTACATACAAATGTATGTACACATGTTTGCATGTATTTACATGCATATGTACAGAGGTACCTACTTGTAACTATTTTTTTGTATGAATTATTATTTATACAGAAAAAACTTAAAAGACTTTAAAAATAGCTTCTTTGGGATGTTTTAAGACGTCTTTTATTAAAAAATCAGAAAAAATTATGTTTAAATAATAAGAATAGAAGCCAAATTTGGCTTCGCATGCAATAAGGGTATAAAACAAATACATATGTAGGTATTTCATATGAGGAATGGAATTGACCAATGACTATCCTCCATAAAAATTACGCGGTTCCATTTTTCTAACCAAAAACAAAATAGCCTAAAACAATAATGCACAGAAGAGATTAGGTACAAAATAAAATGTGGAGGTAGTTTTATAAACCCTTGTTGCATACTAAGCCAAATATGGGTTACAAAGTCTTACTACTCAAACGACCAACATAATATTTTGTTTTAATTTTTTTGTGGCAAAGACAAATAAATATCCAATCACAAAATATTTTTTTTGGTCACTTAACTCACCTTTCAATAAAGTTATAATTTTTTAAAATTAGAAAATTTTTCAATCATTCGTTTTCAACCACAACAAGCTAACCACTGGCCTACAAATAGTAATGACTAGGTACCTAGATATTTTAAAAAAATTGTGGATAAACTAAAAAAAAGTCAAAATTAATAGGTAAATAAAAAAAAAATTAAAGCAGGTACCTAACTGATTATTTTTCTATTTAAAAATATACCTACCGATTTACAGGGAAATAAAATTCGTATATGTATATTCATTCATTTTAACAAAATTAATTCCTAGGAACCAAAATCTTTCAAATATTCATTCCAGAATGAAAAATTTGTCCTAGCCTACAAAGTCAAACCAACCAATTCACAATACATATATGTATTATACATACATGTGTGTGAATCAACACATTCAATCGCTTCTCCTTTTATTTTGTCTCAAATCTGAGACGACCTTACAAATTATAGACGCAAATACAACAACAAAAGCATAATACAAAAACCATCACTTGGCTTGCCTTGGTCGTAGCACATAGAAAAATATACCTGGGATGGAAAAGTATACAAAAAGCAAGCAACGAATCCACAAACAAAAACAAATAATCTCGAAAGGGGTAAAAAGAATAGAAAAAAGTGGCAGAGAGTAGAGAAACAAAATATTTCAGAACGAGCTTTGATTTTGTAGGAAAAGATCTTATTTAAAGCTTTTAAAAATAAAGCCTTTTTCATTTCATAGGTCATTCTTCTCCATAAGCGTGAGACATCTGTATATGATTATTTGTGTTTTAATGTTGGAAATTTTAGTCATATTCACGAAGCAAAAGCTAAATAGTAACAGATGATGGCCACGAAATATTCCGATGTGTTATGTCCAAATGGCGTTTTTCTCGTTTGGAAAAAATGACTCCAGTTAGAAGATCAACTTGCCCCAATATCTGGTATGTTTAAAATATTTATATCGAACAGATAGTCCCAATACACTCCTGGAGCATACTTTTTTATCCATGAAATGCTTTTGCCAAGTTTATTATTTACATGCCCCAAAACCAGCAAAATACTGATATTGGTCGAAGCCAGCACGTACTATATCTGTAATGACTACACCCAATGAAAAACTACCGCCTAGAATTTATTACGCTCGTATTGAAATCAAATACGCAAACATTTTTGAATTACACATTTTATTTTAATTAAAAAATTATTTGTTTCAAATACAAAATGCGGTGCCGAACCTGCCTGAAGGCAAAACAGGCAGTTGCCTGGGGCGCCACTCAGCTAGGGCGGCAAAATTGGTGGAACAAATTTAAAACTGAGGAAAGGGTTACACAAATACTTCTCCTTGAATCTAAAACAACATCAGCGACTACTGCACTGTATTTTGTTCATTCTTCTTTGTTGTTCATTCCATACGAGGGCATACACACAAATTATTTATTTCTTATATGTACCTCTCTGTAAAAGTATTTAACATTTGGGAAGCTTGTTGCCATTCACCGTTGCTTGCACGAACCGTGCAGCGTTTGTATAGCATCAAAATATAATAATTGAAGTTGGCTATGTAGGCTATGTTCCAACGCAACACACAAAAACACATACAAACTAAACCAACTACACATTGGTCAAGCAGAGCAAAAGCTATTAACTGTCTTACAGAAAATTTATCAGAAATTTATGATTCTTTAATCGAAATCGCAGAAAGTTCAGAATTTGGTGAAAATTCAAGTTTCAAAGCAACTCAACTAGGTAAAGGCATATACAAATTTAAATTTGTTTTGCCGACGATTATTTGGAATGAATTTTTGGAAAAATTAACGTCCTTTCAAAAATGCTTCATTCAAAATCCATGGACTTTTTAACATGCTTAAAACATTTAGATAAACTGCGGCAGTTCTTTCAGGAAAACCGTTCTGAGGAATCTTTATTTGAAGCATTATACAAGAACGCTATAGATATTAATACAAAGATGAATATGCATGAAGATTTCATTGTGTCCGATTCGATGAGCTTACGTAGTCGCCGATATCAGTATGAACAATCTCAATCAATTGATCCAAAATTTAAATTTAAAGTTGATTTCTTCTACCACGTAATCGATGTGACGTTATCTTCTCTCGACGAACATTTTGGACAGTATCAATATCTGAACGAAAACTTCGGTTTTTTCTGCAATATTTCAAAGAACTAGGACTAGGACTTTAAGGATTGCGAGAAACTTGAAGCAATTTTTACAGCAAGAATTGACGACGAAGTGCAAATCTTGTGTGAAATTAATACACTGCCAATCACTAGGATGAGGCCACATATTTTTCAACCGATTTTCGGTCCGATACCTGTTGGAATTTGTTTAACCCGGAAAATTTTACTACATGAGAGTAGGTACATATTTTCTTAAAACAAAGTGATACAATTATAGGGTTAATTAGAAAAGACCGTTGGAATTTAGCTACATTAATGAATGAGCTACCTAAAATTGATATAAAATAGTGCGTCACTAGGATGAGGCCATTGAGAATATTTCGTTGTAGAAGTTCACATCAGCAATTTTTTTGAAAATTTTGGTTGCAATATTTAAGAACGTTTTACAAATAACTCTTTTTATTAAATTTCAATTACAAATAGGTTCCGGAAAGACGTTGACAGTGGCAGAAAGAGGACAAATCGATGCTTTCAAGGAAATGGGACTCTCAAGCCGAGAAATAGCAAGGAAGCTGAACAGAAGTAAGACAGTTGTAAACAACTATCTTGCTGATCCTCAAAACTATGGAAAAAACCAAAAAGGACGCATAGCCCAAGCAACAACATCCCGAGAAAAGCCGTTAATTTTACGTATTGCTTCAAATTCTACTCAATCAGCTACCAATATAAGGTCGAAAAGCGGAGTATCAGCCAGTATTTCGACAGTCCGAAGGATAATAAGAAAAGATTGTACTATCCAGAGAAGAAAACTCAAAAAGAAACCTGTTCTAAAGCAAGTACACAAGGAGCTGCGAATGAACTTTGCAACAGAACATGTCTCTTGGAGCAGTCAATGGAAACGCGTTGTCTTTACGGATGAAAAAAAGTTTAACCTTGACGGCCCCGATGGTTACAACTTTTATTTCCATGATTTAAGAAAAGAGGAACTAATTTTGGGAAGACTACACAGCCGTACATCAGGTGTTATGGTGTGGGGAGCTATCACCTACTATGGCAAAATCGAGTTGGAGTTTCTTTCTACAACAATGAACGGAAACAGCTACAAATGCTTGTTGGAACGGTCATTTCCGAAGATATGGACCTCTGCCTTGGATTTTCCAACAAGACAATGCCCCCATCCACACTTCCAGGGTTGTCAAAAGCTGGATTTTATCAGAAAACGTAGAGCTTTTGCCATGGCCACCATATTCACCGGACTTGAACATAATCGAAAACGTATGGGCATGGCTATCTCGAAAAGTTTATGAGGGCGGTAGACAATTTGAAGACAAGGACTCCTTAATTGAAGCTATCCGTGATGCCTGGGACGAGATTTCACTTGACTATTTAAAAAAACTTTATGATTCCATTCCAAACCGTCTAATAGAGGTCATATCGAAAAATGGGGGGCATACTCATTATTAATGGAGAAAAACTTAAAAAATAAATGTTTGAAAACCAAAAACTGTAAACATTTCTTTCATTTTTTTGATATTTTATAAGATTTTTCATGTGGCCTCATCCAAGTGACGCACTTTTTCATACTGTTTTTAAGTAGCTCTTTAATTAATTTAGGGAAATTCCAACAGTTTTTTCTATTTAACCCCTTAATGTTATTACTTTTTTTAAAGAAAATATCTATCTACTCAAATGTAGTAAATTTGTATGGTTACGAAATTTCCAGCAGGTATAAAGAACGAAAATCGATTAAAAAATATGTGGCCTCATCCTAGTGATTGTCAGTGTATATTCAATCAAACGTCAAATCTTACTGATCTCAAACCGCTATCAATTTTAAATTATTTAGCTTCAAACCTTTTGTTTGAATTGTATCCAAATTTAACAACTGCGTTAAAAATTCTCTTAAAGTTTCCTGTAAGTGTTGCTACAGGGGAAGCTAGTTTTTCAAAACTTAAAATAATAAAATCATATTTACGCTCAACTATGACTGGAGAGCGATTAACAGCCTTGGCAAGAATTTCCATTGACATGCTGAATCGTATTGAAGAAGAAGAAATCGCTACAAGATTTGCAAAAATGAAATCGCTAAGAGCAATATTTTTTAAAATTATTTTATCGAAAATCCTTAAAATGTATTAAATAAAACTTTTAAATATTAATTTGTACGAATATCGTTTTTTTTTTTAAAGTTTGTGCGCCAAAATTGAATTTGACTGACTCAATGGCATTCTGGCAATACCAACTCAGTCAGTTCTAAAACTTGTGAAACCCAAACCAGTCGAAAAGTCAAACCACAATGTTTTGACTGAGAATTGGTTCAGTTCGATTCCACTTATGAAAACATTCATTGCTGTAAAGAGGACTGACATAGGCACATTGAAAAAGAATAAACCTCAGATACACCTATGCTTCTTGACGAATAAAAAAGTAAATTGGAGAGTTCTCTATGTGGTTTCACGAAGGATTATGCCTACATTGCTCTTACTCTTCGTTGGCCTATGGCCATTTTTCAGAGAATTTTAGACGTGGCAGGTATTCGTATTATTAGCTTTGTATTGTATAAAATGTGTGCGGGCCGAAAGTGATAATAACATAAGAGAATTGCAATTTTTATTTTGAACATGGCAAGATCACTAGTCTAAGAGAACAGTCAGTATAGTTTTGGGAAACAATCTTCCCTCTCCACTCCCAAGAATTGATTAACTTTATATCTGTTTTTTTTTTTTATTTTGCATAAAGTAACTGAAAATATTAAAGGACACTCTAAGCTTCAAAATAAAATAGTCTAAATTAGAAATATTAAACACATTTTTAAGCTTGTAGCGAACATTCATCTGGCAATGCTGTATCAAGAGCTTAGCATACAGATGATCATTGCAGTATAAAATACAAATTGAGTCAGTCGCATTTTTAATCTTCTACTCACTACTCTCCTTTTCTTAAAATAAAATAACCTATTTTTTAGAAATTAAAAGTTTGATGAATTCTTAATTAAAGTTATTTGTTTAAAATAAACGGCTTCGTTTTCATTTCGTAAGATTTACATAACGCTTCCACAAAGTGGTGACCCCGTATTAAGTTGCACGCGAGCAGAAGCGGTATTCATATATAAATCTATAAATTTTAATTTGCCAAAGGTATTTGAAGTGTAACACGTGTAATCGCAAACTATGACATCAACAACATCACAGAGTACAACTGTCCAAAATGCACCACCAACTACCACAGTGGCTGCACCTACATTTACCACCTGGGCAGGAAACGTAAGTTTTCCTGCAGTAACTGAGATTAGCAAAGTGTCTGTAAGAGTCCCACCATTCTGGCGCACAAGACCTGAGCTGTGGTTTTCTCAGACCGAATCCTAGTTTTTCACATCAGGTATTTCAGCTGATACCACAAAATATCACGCTGTAGTAGCTGCCATAGAAAGTAGTGTGCTGGCTGAGGTAAGCGATATTATTTTGCAACCACCAGCTGAGCAAATGTACGAAACCCTAAAAAGCAGGCTCATCGAAAGATTCGCTGATTCTGAAGAAAAAAGAATCAAAAAACTTCTTCTAGAAATGCGCGATCTTGCTGGAAACAAGTTGAGTGATGACCTTCTATGGATGCAGCATTTGCCATCCGCAACGAGAGGTATATTAACCGTAAGTGGTGATAAGCTGCCTCAATTAGCTGTTCTTGCCGACAAAGTAGTGGAAGCACAAGGCAAAGGCAATACCGTTTCTGCAATCACCTCACACTCTTTCACTCGATCTCCATGAAAAAATTGATGCTCTTGTTAATGAAATAGCAGATAAAAAAGCAAATATGAGAGGAAGAGACACAATCAGAAGACAACAACATCGATCTCGCTCACGTCATGATACACCTTCAATACAATATAAAAATATATCACAATATTGTACATAGGTACCTACTTTTAAAAAGTACGTTACAGTTCATACGAATAGAAAAAGAAAAATAAACTTAAAATTAGTGACTTCAAAATTTTTGTACTTTGTTTTCTTAAATATTCGAGAAAAATTGCACTTTGCAATTATTGCAAGTTAAACAAAGAAAAAAATTAAAATGCTTTAATAAATTAGTAAATAAATTAATTATGTTTACATATTTTAAATAAGGCTTCGTAGTATAATTTATCTTCCGAAGACATGAAAGGGAAGATACTTTTTATATCTTCAAGTTTTTCTTTGGATATGTTTTTAGTTCTTTTCTGAATAACTAATAAGTCCTGATCAAATAAACAAGTGTGCTTACATGCTTCCAAGATTTTTTCTCTAGTTTGGTTTTCCCTTCATCATTATTGTATTCTTTTCCAGATTCTCGCAATCGTTTTTGAATGTGTTGTTTCCACAATTCTGGTTTCCGCTGGAGTTTTCTCGTTGATTTTTTCGGACTCATATCACTATCTGTTTAGAGGAAGGTGGGATAGGTATTTTTAGAATGTTATAATTATTTTAGCAAACTTTTAACAGAAGTGTCATACTCAGAAGGAATACTTCTCAAAATATTCTCCAAAGGCCGTGGCATGCAAGATTCCATAACAAACGAGGGATCTTAACAGTATCATCGCTTCCTATTAAAATAATCGTTGTAAAAACAAAAAGTTTCCAAAAAAATTCATGTTTTTCTTTCTATACCAAAGTCTGAACCGCTTGATGCTTAAGCATCTTCCCGAAATTCCATTTCATTTGGGACCACCTCGTCGATTAATCTAAAACATGTGAACCATTAGAAGAAAACTTCATTCCATATGAATTTATTTAATTCATACGAAAGAAGTTTCGCATTCATATCAGGCACTGGAGAATTCATTTTGGCACGTCCTCTCTTCACGAGGCTAAGCAGACTACTGAAGATAAATATTTTTCGTCCACTTCGGTATTTATACTCTTTTTTCGTTATTCACATACGACATATGAAAAATAAAATATTTTTCGTGACTGTGACGTATGTATATACGATTTCTAAGCTTTATACTGAAATTTGTATGCACATACGTCAAATCAATACTGAACGATCATTTTATTTACGATATCTTATGTTCTTAGACAATAAGACGTACGTCAAAACAATTCGCAAACAAATTTTTTCGTAAATTGCATGAAAAATTTGAAGTAAATGCCAAAATTTGGCGTTTACGTCAAAACAGTACTTGAACTTGTTGATTTTGATGGATATACGTCAAAACCATTCTGAATATCTCGGCAACGAAAAGAGATAGACAAAAACGGATAACAGATTTGAAAAGAGCGCCCTCGAAAGTATGGAACTGCATACCCAGTTCAAAATATGAGTTTTGGCGTATACGGCACTTCAATACTAGAACGACGAGTTGATGATTTTTTAATCGCAAACAAAGTATTCTGCCTATGACAGGGAGCTTCTTGCAGCATACTCAGCTGTTAAATACTTTAAGTATATGCTTGAGGGGCGCACATTTGTGATATTTACAGACCACAAACCTCTGACTTTTGTTTTTCGTCAGAAACCCAACAACGCGTCTCCACGTCAAGAGCGTTACATTGATTTTATAAGTCAGTTTACTACATATATTCGTCACATCAGCGGACAGGACAATATAGTAGCTGACACCTTATCTAGAATTGAGACAGTGGAAAACGGACTTAATTACGAATCCCTCGCAGCAGAACAACATATTGACCAAGAACTGCAAGAATACCTCCACAGTCCAACATCATCGCTAAGGTTACAGAGACTTATAGTTTCACCAACATCTGCGCAAAGCTTGCTGTGTGATACATCGACTGGAAGGATTCGACCATATATAACCAACAATTTGCGAAAGACAACATTCGATAGCATCCACAATCTTTGTCACCCTGGAGCAAAAGCAACAACTAAAATGTTAGCTGAGCGTTATGTATGGCCAAACCTTAGGAGAGACTGTCGTAATTGGTTTCATACATGTTTACCTTGTCAACGAGCTAAGACACATCGTCATAACAGATCCCTACTTGGTTCATTCAAACTCCCAGATGGAAGATTTTCTCACGTCAACATTGACTTCGTTGGTCCACTTCCATCATCAAAAAATCAAAAGTTTCACGAAATAGACCGAAGCTTTTCCAATGGAAGATATAACTGCAGAAACTGTTGCACGTACTTTGTATAGTGGATGGATTGCACGCTTTGGTGTACCAACATATATAACAACCGATCAAGGTAGGCAGTTCGAGTCAGTACTCTTCTGAGAGCTAACCAAGCTTCTTGGAGTTCTAAGAATCCGGACAACACCATACCATCCAGCAGCCAATGGAATAGTTGAACGCTGGCATCGTATTATGAAGAACGCAATTAAATGTTATCAAACCGATCGTTGGACAGAAGTTTTGCCATCAATTCTCCTCGGGCTTCGATGTTGTTTTAAGGATGAAATTAAAGCTACACCAGCCGAGTTAGTTTACGTCACAAACTTACGCTTACCAGGAGAATTTTTTGAAGGAACACCACAAAACACCTCAAGTGAAGATTTTGTGAACCAACTTCGAGCTAATATGAACAAATTGTCGCCAGTTCCATCATCGCCTCACTCAAATTCTTCAAAAGTTTTCGTGCACAAAGATTTAAGCTCTACCTCACATGTTTTCGTGAGAAGAGATGCAGTAGGAAGAGCTTTACAACTAGAAACCTTTTAAAGTACTTAATAAAAATTCTTTAAAATAAACGGCTTCGTTTTCATTTCGTAAGATTTACCCAACGCTTCCACAAGCTCAAGACCACACCATTAATTTACTGAAAGGCCAGAAAACTGTAAAAAAAATTACCTACAACAAAGAAAATGGGAGTCAATCATTTAAAAAGTTAAAATAAAGAGAAATAAGTGTAACAAAATAAACATGATTATAAAATTTATTATGTTTTATGTTTTATTTCTCTTACTGGAAGTATTAATTTTTGGTTTGTTTATGTTTAACAGAACTGTTAATATTTTTTAAATTTAATCATAAGATCTTTAGAAGGCTCTGATGTTAGGCTCTGTCTGCCTGAAGTCGACGACGGCACAATATACTATGTTTTTTCGAAAACATAAACCCCAAAAATCAAAATATCCTAAAACCCGAAAATTTCACTCAATTTTATTTATTAAACAAGGACGACTTGAGCTCAGAAATCAAGGAATTTTACTAGACGAAAAAACCCACATTAACATTAATCCTTAAAATGAAATCACCGAAAATAAAAGAAATAAAAAATCTCACAAAAATGTAGTTTTGGTATTTTTCAATTTTCTCAAAAACTAAATATGTATAAATGTATGTATATGTAAATATTCAATGTTTTTTTTTGTTTAATTCAAAATTCATAGTAACATTGATCACAAAAATCCAGCTAAACAATATTGTGAAAAAAAAAACTTTTTTAATTTTTTTTTCTATCAAAATTTTGAGTTTGCATGCGTGTTTTTCTAAAACTATCGACAATTTGGACAGATTTATTGCTTTCAAAGCCGGTATAATACTTTATTGTAAGTGTTATGGTTTTTTTCAATACTACTTTTTTTATTTTAGTAATTATTTCTAGAATTGCCCCTATACCTCCTAAACGGGGTAGGATAATAAAAAATTATTGTTTTTAACCTTTCTACAACAAATTGAACAATTTCAAACTGTTATCAAATCTAGTTATCTTACTCTCCCCATCCTGTTTTTTTTTTCTATGATAGATTTTGGATTCTGAGTTTTCACGATTTGAAATTTTATTTGTCTGCCCCTCCTTTCTTATGTATGATTCTTTTTTCCAATAAATCTGGTACGTAATATTTGATCAGCTTAAAGGCCGACTATACCTCTTCGTGGTTGACCGTTTAGCAATTAATTGAAGTAATTTTCATCAGGCTTGCGTATTGTCGACTGGCCATCAGCACCGGCTAGATACTCTTAAGCACCATGTCTATAGATCGATAGTACGTTCTATAAAAGAAAATTCTGAACTCACACCGTTTGCGATGCATTGGTTGTCATCGTGTAATCAGTCTGTTTCCGATGCGGGACGGATTTATAAGCCTGTTAATTAGATTCCTAATATAACAATTTCTGGAATTGTAATTTTTTGATTCTTCCACAGTGCGTTCACAAAAAAGGAAAATTCCTTTTTTGCACTTTTCAGGGAGTAAGGAAAGAACACAATCCTTCATACTTTATGTTTTGAATAAATCAAGGAATAAGTAGTAAACTGAAAATGCAAATGCAAACCTATATTTTTAAGTAAAATGGTTAAAAAACTGTTTTATATAATTTTTTATTTATGTCAGAACTGCACAAAAAATCTGAGGTTATTTCTAAAAATATTCATGTGGTTAATTACGATTATAAAATTACATGCCCAATATAATTATACGAATATTTTCTTTCTCATTAATAGCATCTTAGCACGTGAGGATGTTTTTTAGGAATAAAGAAATTAGGTTGGTCGTTGGTAGATTTATACAAATTTGAAATAGAAAGCAAATTAAGTATCACTTGAGCTTTCAAGGTCTGCAGTTGTTAAAATTTAATTTTATATATACAACTACTAATTTTTTATTAAAAAGTGACAATGTTTTACTGGAGACAGAGTTGTTGTTAGTTAAAAAATAAACTTAAATTAAGTAATATAATATCTAATCAAAATTTTATTTCAGGTACCATCCTTTTGTTATGTAATCTTGGTGTTTCAATTGCACTTTTTGAGAATTGCAATAATTCATATTATAATTCGGAACCTAGAAGGCTATATTACTTATATTCGCCGTTTTATCCTTATAATTATAATCCAAATACTTCATGCTTATATACTATAAATGTTCCACAAGATTATGAAATAGTTGCCGATTGTAACTTATCACTACCCAAGGTAATATTTTTTCATGTTATATTTACATATACTATATGATTAATGACAAATGAAAAAAGCGAAGTAAAAGTGTTTATAGATATTTTCCTACTGGTTGCGTTCATAAGTTAATTGAAATCGATAAACAATTTAGAATTGAAAATATTTAATATTAAATTAATTTATTGAAATGGTGCATTTATTGAGGCAAGCAACAAAATTTGTAAAAAAAATGTGTACGCACAACTCCCATTCTATGAGATTTTTAAAAAACCATACAAAAATCAATTTTATTGAATCATTTTAGTTTATGTTTTGTTCAGGGTAAAAATTCATGTACGACGGATTTCTTCTTCATTTCCCTGGAAGGAGATCAGAATTTAATTGGAGCTGAACAAATTTGTGGCTCTGGGAATATAACACGGACTTCTGTATTTAACAAAATGGTTATCGCATTTAGTTCCACATATAACAGTCCTGGTGGTCGCTTCTTTTGTAAGTTAACAACAAGACGCCAAGCCTGCAACTGTGGTTGGTTCTCACAAACAAGAATAGTCGGAGGCACTGAAGCTATGCAGTATGAATATCCGTCTATTGTTAGTCTTCGGCACAAAAGTAAAAATGAGCATTTTTGTGCGGGAACTATAAGTAAATAATAAATATCTATCGATTTATTTATCCATCGTTCAATATTTCGGTTATCTGTTTTTCAGTAAATCATCGTTACATTGTTACTGCAGCCCATTGTACAATTTTTGTCGATAAACCAGAAAATATTTTAATATACGCTGGGTACTACTTAGCTAATGGGACTTCTGTATTCAAACAAGTCTATGAAGCACAAGAATTTATAAATCATCCAGATTATAATCTATCAATAAGTAGTGAAAATGACATAGCTCTCATTGAAACCAAAAATTCAATCGAATGGTCCCGTTATATTGGACCTATGTGCCTTCCCTTTGACCACATGTGAGTATATAATTGATATTATTAAAAAAAAAAATTATTGTCTGAGTATTTCATTAATATATATAGACATATAAGATTCATATAACATTTAAGTACTTTCTTGAAAACATTATACAAATATCTAATACATCAGGTATGTACATACATATGTACATTGTACATATACATACAAAAATGAATATTCTTTAATTTGACAGGGAAGAACTAATCGGAATTCGTATATGGTATATGGAATTCTTATCCTTTGAATTTGACATTGAAATTGATGATCGTCACTTAGATCACATTAATCATCAGTTTCATTCAATCGAGATTTTTATAATTTTGTGCAATAATCGCAATACCTACTTGTACCGTTTGCGGATGTGATGTGCTATTTACGACTTTCCGTAATCAGCGTAATAATATCTACACAAAACTTAAATCAATTGAAGCAAAAAATAGCTCATTTACTTAAAAGAATATGACATTGCCAAAGGAACACCTGTCAAATTGCGCACTATTTTTTTGTATTGAATACGGTAAAGTCGTTATCAAGTTATTATGTATGTATAATTTATATATATGTACGATATAGAATATAAACATATATATACATATATAGGTATACAGATGTGTAGATACAGATCAATAGATGTTTATATGTAGGTAGTTGTAGTAGTACATATTAGAAGTATACAATACAGTTCATACATAGTGGAGTAGTATTTTAATTCAGAAATGTTGGCAAATGCATCTGTTTCTTTGGTGCTACGAAGGGCAACAAATTTTTAACCAATTTTTTTTAATCTTCTAAAAATCTAAACTACAATATGTAATATTTTGTTTCATGTATCTATTCTTACTTTTAATATAATGTAAGGTTCCTTTGTTTGTTTTAAAAAATATCAAGTCAAAAAAGTTTATTTTTTTCTCTAAGCCTATAATGTAATTAATTGATGATATATTCTTTGTTTTTCTTAAATAATAACTAATCCAGGAGAAGTTATTTTGCTGGTTTTCGATGATGACATGAGAATTGAAATTACGTCATAATTATTTCACATATTTCAATCAGAATAATGAGATTAAGCATATTTATCAGAAAATGTATCTTCAAAGACATGTAATTCATCTCAAAAGATAAATGTATCACAACTTGACTTTTTGGATGTACTCATTTTTGATTTATTTTTTTCAGACACAATAATTTTGAAAACTATACCGATGTCAATATTGTTGGTTGGGGAACAACTTCATTTGGTGGTAAACTTTCCAAAACACTTCAAACTGCCAGTGTTTATGTTGTGCCCAATTCAGAATGTCATCTTGAAAAATCTCCAGAATTATGCACATATTTTCCAGGGAGGGATGCTTGTCAACGAGATTCTGGTGGACCAGTTGCTTTAAAAGGATCTGTTCGAGAGTATTTGTTAGGAATAATAAGTAGAGGTAATACTTGTGATGGCTTCTCAATCAATACTAGAACAACGTCTTATCTGGAATGGATTTACTACATAACTAATGGATATTTGTGTTATAAACCATTTTCTTAAAAATACAGTTGGTTTTGCTAATCTATGCCCATAATAAAATTGTTTAACACATCAAACATCAGACTTTACTTTATAGTCACTATACAGTTTTTCTACTTCTACTTATTAAATTTGTACATAATGTTTTCTGAAGTTTTTTTTTTTTGTCTTATGGTTATACATACATATGGCATTTGTGTATAAATACTTTGATGTACGTACATAGGTGTAGGTAATACATACACCGAGTTTGCCGAAATGCTTGTATTATTATCAAACCCACATAAGTTACAAAAGTCTTGTTCCAGAATTTTAATCTTTCTATTTGAATTTTGTTCAATGTTTGGTAAACACCTTGAGACAAGACATAATAATTTAACCTGGGCCTATCTAAGTAAATATAATATTTTCTTAAATGAATGCAACCTTCTTTTTATCAAAATATATTTTGTTATCGTTTACAAGCGCCAATTCAAATTTTAACTGTGATTTCTGATAACCTTTAAAAGGTCGCTTATAGCTATATAATTTTAAAATAACCAACAAATTTTCAAGCTTTGGACATTTTTTTTTTTTCTTATAGAACATTTAACGTTCTTCCAAATATTCTCGACAAAAACAATTTTATGCCAATATCCATTGTACTCTTATGTTGACTAAAGTTTTTCAATTTTTGAAATATTTTACTATTTATTTTGACTGCTTGCATACAGTATACCCAATTAATTAGACCACCCGTAAAAATTTGATCATTTGTTGAAAAAAAAATTGATTATAAAATGTTTAAAAAAAAGCATTTTATTGTATGTTGTAAGAATATTCAATATTTGGAGTCAAAATTTTGAACTTAGGCAAGTATATTTTATCTTTGTATATCCAAATTATATAGTTGTCTCCTGAGCGAGTTTTTTTAGGGGAACAACATGAGGCATTCGCGCTAGTGTCGAAAGTGGAGACATGCATTTTTTTTGGAGATAATGACCGATAGGAAAGTATCATGCTATTCCATATAAAATTATTTGAAAAACACGGATAGGTACACGACACACGTAGCCCATGTAATAAGAAAAGCCCAAAAAATATCCGTGTATTTAATACACTGTTATAATATTCACTTATTAGCCGCGCGAGTGCATTTATGAAGAAAAAAAATTGAACCCCAATTTAAAGCCATGTGATACACTCCAGAGTGATAATAAAACTCAGAAAATTCAAATTTAATGGAAAGCTAAATTTTTCAATAAGTTTTCCGGTTAAAAAACAAAAAAAGACGGTTTGCGGAAAACAGGGAAATTCGATATTAATTTCATTTAATTCCAACGATTGGTCATGGCAAAAGAGAAAAGGAAAGTGAATCCGCTTTAATTGGAAGATCAGTTGTAATAATTGGAACCCGTGGGATAAGATGCTTTTCTCCTTTGAATATTCCATTGATAATCGTTTCCTGTCCTGAATCACATTGTTTTCAACAGTTTCTTGAATGACATTTTCAATTTCGTATAATTAAGATTTCAGATAATTTTTGCTCATATCATATTGCGTATGTTGTGTGCGATGTACCACTATTCCGAATAGGTGTAATAATACACAAAAATCGAACATTTGCAGCAAAAATCAACAGAACACAACACACAGATCAATAGAAAATGACAATGCGGAAAGAACACCCACAAATTGAACACAACCTATGTATATCTATCAAATTTTGGCATTGATCGTACCCCAACGCCATCTATTATTTATATTTCTGATTTCTTCACGCAAAATGCATGCAAAACAATTTTATTTTTCATACAAAAATCAATTTTAATAATTTCCTGACTTGTTGGGAATGTTTTCTTTTATAAAAACCTTCTTATGGCTAACAGATTATACTGAAAAATATTATTGTCGCTTTTTCGATTTTTCCGAAATTATAGTGATGAAATACCATTCAGATGTTTGTCCATACATAATTGAAATTAAGAAATTAAAAAGAATAAAAATGTTTTTTTTTTCAATTTTGTCCCATTTTAAATTTTAATGATTTAAATCTACTCTGATAAGAAGGAAAGTATACAAAAACTTAAAGATAATAAAAATCAATCGAAATTCACCTCTTTCTTTAAAAAATCCGAAAAGATTCAACTGTACGAATACGAATGAGAGTTTCAATTTTGATGCATCTTGTTAAATGATTTTTTGTCATTTTTAGGATTACCAATATTTATTTCAAATAACTGCATGTCTATTTTGCTTAAAATGTATTTGTTTCCTTCTTGGGAGCAAATAAATGCAAGTAGTACAAGGTGTACGAATATGACTAAAAGTGATTGTACGGACTTTCATTTTGTAAAGAATTATTTTCGAATATCATTTTTTATATACCAACAATTCTCTACAAAATGCCAAAAACAAAATTGAAATCGGTACATAAATTCACGCGTTAGGCAGCCACACACACATTATTAAACAACAAAATCCTTAAGTGGTCCTAAATACATTTGAAACCAAAAAAATTACACATCCGTATATTGAAAACACTCACTTTTTTGTATTATAACTCAAAATCACTTCACGTTTAAAAATTTAAATTGAATACGATTCAGAATAAAATAAAATAATTTAAGTTAAAAAAAAACTAAGTTTAAAGCTAAATTAATGATAATGGGAATATATTTTCTAACACACAAAATTGAACATCTTTACTGTATATATGGAACTGTCGAAAACGAAAAATACTTGCACATTCTCGAAAACGCCTTAATACTATAATTTCAGCAAGTGCTATCAAAAATGGAAATTTGGAGAATCGTGTGCTTAAAGTATCAAAATCTATTGGAAACAATGTCAAAACTGTTAAAATATGTACATATGTTCTTGATGTTGCAAAATTGCGTTTTTATGAATCTATTTAATTTGTTGGTATTTGTAGAGAATGGTGCTTTCGAATATAACTTTTTTTTACATAGAAACCATCTACAGATAATTCTCTATAAAAGGCAAAAAAACAAATTTAAATCGGTACATAAATGCGCGAGTTAGGTGGCCACACACACATTTTAGAAACTCATTTTTATATATATAGATATGTTACTCTTTGAAATCTATGTTCTCTTAAATTTAAATCTAGCTTGTAAGAATTATTTTGTACGATCACTTGAGATCCAGCTTCCGGTCAATAAAGACTTATGTACCTACTTCGAAATATTTGCCTATGATAAGTTAACACATGGCGACCACACGGGTCAACAAGTGCAGACAAGTGCAGGATGAAAGATGACACCAACCCCGAAATAACATCGGGATCATCATAAACTGCATAATTTATGACCCAAGCCAACCAACATCATCTGCAACAGATAATGAAATGGTTTACGACCGACGACGCCGCTGATAGCTACCACTATCCGAACCTTCGAGAAGAGTAAGAAGATCACAACGGGCAGTTCGATTCCTACCGCAGTGCGTACCGCACACACTTGATAGTTTTAAGAGCATTTTTTTAATAAAATAATTCTTTAAAAAAATAAATCTCGTGTAAAAGTTTTAATTGGCGCCCGAGCAGGGACCCGTTTAGTTAAAGTAATTTTTCGATTATAAATATAAAGTGATTCAGTGGGTGAAAAACCAACTAGTCGACAAAAGAACATTTAACGAAGGCATCCAAGAAGGAGAACAGAAACAAGTACCCTTCAGCCACGGGAACTAAAACAATCAGACTTAAAATCTGAACAACGGGGGAACGACTCCAAGACTTAAGGCTTAAAGCACCCTAAGCAAACCCGGGACATCGATTCCCATAGATCGGAAAAGTAAGCTCTGACGCTGAAAATTCAACCCAACGACGGAGAAAACGTTATTAAAAACAAAACATTAAGGTGTTTGGAAAAAAGAGTAAGAAAGTATAAAAATACATATATACAAATACATATATATAAAAAACTAGTAAACAGTGATTAAAACAATAAATAAATATACATAGAATAGAAATAAGATAGAGAAATAAATAGAAAACGAAATAAAAAGAAAGTATCCTTGTGGAAAGCAATTAAGTGATTAAAAGAATTAAAAAATATTAAAAAATATAAAAGAAAAATCCTTGTAAAAAGTATCAAAGTGGTTTAAGGAATTAAAGTTAAAATTAAGATAAACTTCATATCTTTGCAAGAATTATTAAAGTGACTTAAGAAACTAAAACTAAAATTAAAAAGAAAATATCCTTGTCAAAATAAGAGAAGTAATTTAAGAAAATTAAATTAAATCAGGTACAAATAGGAAATATCCCTTGTAGTTGTTGAAAATTATAACACAAATATGACAATGACGCCAGAAGAACTGTCGACAGTAGTCAGTAGGTTGGTGGCTGATGTCAATCGAAAATTAGTCGAAGAGGTAGGAAGGCTTAATAGTCAACTAAAAGCTCTAACGACACGAGACGACATCGAGCCATACAAGGACATAACGATTGACCCAACAATAGAAGGCGGAGAGGGGCTAGAAGTAGCAAAATGTCTACCACAATTCAGTGGAGAAAATTACGTTTCCTGGCGCACAGCGCTAATAAATGCCATGAAGGTGTACGAGTCGTGTAAGGGCGGGTCAAGATATTTTTCCATGGTGAACATAGTGAGGAACAAAATCATAGGGAAAGCCAACGATGTCCTTACTAGCCACGGGACACCGTTGAACATTGATGCGATTTTAGGTCGATTAGATCTAACATATAGCGACAAAAGACCAATCCATATGTTAGAAACAGAATTAGGTAACATGAGACAGGATAGAAAACCATTGCAAGAATTTTACGATGACGTTACGAGAGTACTGACGCTTATAATAAACAAGACAATTATGAAAGGGCAAGACAAAACGCTTTGCGAGTATTCGTTACTGGGTTAAACCAACCCGCAGGTAACATCGTATTTTCACTAAATCCTGGGGATTTACCCAATGCCTTAGCGAGAGCACAAGAGGTTGAATCAAATCAGACAAGGTATAGAAACATGGGTCACGTTAATTATAGACATCATCCCAGACAATACGAACAAAACCATTTTGACCAACCAACAACCAGACCACCGCGTCAGAATAGAACAACTTACCAAAACAGTTTCACTCATCAAAACCGACAATACGCGGAACCCTTTCAACAACAGAATAGACAATTTCAGCAAAACCGACATTATAACAATTTTAATAATAACCGACCCGAAAGGATGGACACATCAAGTGGGAATATAGTGCCCACAAGACAAGTCATCTCTCAACCTAATAGTAATAATAGGCCACAATGTTCCAATAACTCTTTTGGTAACAACCCGTTCAAAAGAGATCGGGCAATTAGTGACCAAACAGAGTTACATAAATTTCCACGCCTCAATTACTTGAATGAGAGCGGTAATTTTTTGAGAGTAAGGCACGACTTACCGTACATAAAAAGGACGGATGGTGAGTCGGGGCGAGTATTTAATATTTTAATAGACACAGGGGCAACGCATAACTACATTAAACCAGGGCTGTTCCCAAGTATGGAGCTTGAAACTCCATCGCGAGTTGATAGTGTCCACGGAACTACCATCATCCATACTTATCAAGACATAAATATCTTGGGAGTGAAAGATAAATTTTACGAGTTAAGCGAACTCAAAGATTTTGACGCCATGATAGGTATCAAATTATTAAGGAAAGTAAAAGGTAATATTAATATCAGAGATTCAACGTTGGAATATGATCAGGGCACAAAACCCTTAATATTCAACGAAACTTTGATAAACACTCTAAATATAAATAACGAAATTTCAACAAAAGAAAAATTAACTCTTATTTTAAAAAAATATCAGGGTGTTTTCACCGAGAACCCAAATTACCTTCCATATAACACTCGTGTGCAATGTAGCATAGATACTACTATCGACACAGCTGTTTGGACCAAGGATTATCCATACCCACAATCAGTAGCGAATTTCGTAAATAAAGAAATCGAGAACTTACTCGAAAATAATATAATACAACCTAGCAGAAGTGCATATAACTCTCCTGTATGGGTTGTAGATAAGAAAGGTGTAAACGAGGACGGTACAAAGAAACATAGATTAGTAATAGATTACAAAAAACTTAATTCATTTACTAAAACAGATAAATATCCTATGGCAGAAACATCGGTTATCTTAGCAAATTTAGGCAAAGCTAAATATTTCACCACTCTCGATTTACAGAGCGGGTTCCATCAGATAAAGTTAAAAGAGAACGATAGGGAAAAAACAGCTTTTAGTGTTAACAATGGTAAATACGAGTTCCTTCGAATGCCGTTTGGACTCAAAAATGCGCCGTCAATTTTCCAGAGAGCTATGGATGACATCCTCCGTGAATACATAGGGAACTTTTGTCATGTTTATATTGACGACGTCATTATATATTCAGAGACGGAAGAAGAACATCTCGAACATATCGAGACAATAACGAAGGCCCTAAGCACAGCGAACATGAGAATATCGAGTGAAAAATCGAAATACTTCATGAAAGAAGTAGAATTTCTTGGGTACATCGTATCATTTAATTGCATAAAAATGGACCCAGTAAAAACTCGATGCATAGAGGAATTTCCGCAACCAGAAACTGTACGTCAATTAAGATCTTTCTTGGGGTTATCTGGTTATTACCGTAAGTTCATAAGAAATTACGCGATGATTGCTAAACCTATGACCAAGTATCTCAGAGGAGAGAATGGTAAAACTGGCCAAAGTAGTAGCAAAAAAGTCACGATAGAGTTTGATAAGGAGGCCATTAAAGCATTTAAAATATTGAAGGACAAACTCTGCGAACAAGTGAGTGGTATCCGCATATATACAGATCACCAACCATTAACGTTTGCCATTGGTGATAAGAACCCAAATGCAAAAATAAAACGCTGGCGCGCCTTCATAGAAGAATACGCCCCAGAAATTATATACAAACCAGGTAAGGAGAACGTTGTAGCCGACGCTCTCAGTAGACAGCAACTAAATATGATGAACGAAGACGAATCAGAAGTAGGAACTATTCACAGTGCAGAGAGTAGTCCCATTGAAGATATAAGAAGAGTAAACCAAAGAATCAATAATTTTAAAGTGCAATTAATTTTAAACGAATCACTTAACAATAACATAATTTCAAAAGAAATCCACACAGGCTATTGGAGACATACAGTGCTTTTTAAAGATTTAGACATCATAAGTAAAATAATAAAAATAATAAAAACAGGCTTAACAGTAGGAATTTATAGTACTGAAGAGATGTTCTTCAAAATTAAAGACAAACTTTTAGAAGAATTTCCAACAGTTAAATTTTTATTCTGTAACCAAATAGTTGAGGATGTTACAGATAAAGAAGAGCAATTAGCTATTATCGTTGCTGAACACAATCGAGCTCATAGACAAGCTAAAGAAGTGTATAAGCAAATTGTAGGTAAATATTATTGGCCAAGCGCTTTCAAACAGATTCTATCAATAAACGCTACATGCGAAATCTGTAAAAAGAATAAGTATGAGAGACATCCTAATAAGCAGCCAATTGGAGAGACTCCAATTCTTGAAGAAGGGGGAGAGCGCGTCCACGCAGATATATACTACTGCGAAAACTCGTCCTTTCTTACAATGACAGACCCATTTTCAAAATATCTCGTTACAACCCAAGTAAAGTCGAAGACAGAAGCAAAAGACAGAATGATAGAACTACTACCGCTTTTTGGTAACGTCAAAATGTTGATAACCGATAACGAAGCAGCATTTTGTTCACCTTCTGCAAAATGTGCGTACAACCTTCTTAACATAACTCATAAAACTACACCACCAGCTCATTCAAAGAGTAATGGAACAATAGAAAGAATTCACTCTACATTGACAGAACTAATTAGAATAGTTAAAGAATCTACACATCTAACAGACATCAAAGACGTCATGACTCTAGCTACAAAAAAAATACAACGAAACAATTCACACGGTAACAGACAAGCGACCAACGGACATATTCCACAATTATATAGATAATGGTGACACAAAAAAGAAACTCCAAGCACACCAACAAAAAACGTTAGGATAAATTTAAAAGTACAGGAACTAATAAAGTCAAACAATAGACAAAAAAACATCAATAAACAATTATCCGACAAGGTAGATAGTATGTATAGAGATACTAATAGTAAAGGAATTACAGAAAGTAGAATAATAAAATATATAATTGTAGAACTTAGAGAAATAATAAATACTATTAATTTAAGTAAATCAAATATACTCAATACTCTATTGTTAGATTTAAATGAAATAAAAAACATTATGGAACAAGAAAAAGTAAATATATCCATAATCGATGTAAAAAAATAATATTATCGTTGTATTTATCAAATACCCCAAGGTAAAAGGGTTAGGAAACCACTATCTAACCAGAAGCAATAATGTAAATGGTGGAAAAATTATAATATTAAGCGAAATCATTAAATATAAGAAAATATTTTATAAATCAGAATGTAAAAAGGAACTCAACCACCACTATTGTAAAATCAGTAAAGAATCTAGTTATTTAACCAACCTTCTAAATAAATATAAAGCAAACTGTACCAAAATCAAAGAACGTAATCAACCAATAGAAATAATTAACGCAGGGAATATTGTTTTAACGGGAAACCACACTGTTAACGGAATAGAATTGTCAGGAATCAATTTGATCCAATTTGAAAAGAACGTGTCTATTAATGGCAAAATTTATCTGAATTCAGAAAACCAAATACTAGAACATATTAAGTTAAGCAAACCAACTCAAGTCCAAATTCTCGAATTCATTGCTTCACAAGACGAGAAACTCATGTACACAAATCTTGATCATATAGAACCATTTATAATAGATCTCAAAGAACATCCCGTACTGTGGGGAATATGTATTAAGTTGTTCATTGTAATATTAATTTACTCTATCTACAAAATAATCATAATAATTCAGAGTTATCGCACAACCAGAATCGAAGAAGTCACGATCGAACAGGTCACAATAGAGATGGAAGAATTCATGGACACTTCAAGATCAAGGGTACAGCAGATGTTGAGCGAAAGATTGGGACAATCTTCTTCCGACCAAGGGGAGAGTTAACACATGGCGACCACACGGGTCAACAAGTGCAGACAAGTGCAGGATGAAAGATGACACCAACCCCGAAATAACATCGGGATCATCATAAACTGCATAATTTATGACCCAAGCCAACCAACATCATCTGCAACAGATAATGAAATGGTTTACGACCGACGACGCCGCTGATAGCTACCACTATCCGAACCTTCGAGAAGAGTAAGAAGATCACAACGGGCAGTTCGATTCCTACCGCAGTGCGTACCGCACACACTTGATAGTTTTAAGAGCATTTTTTTAATAAAATAATTCTTTAAAAAAATAAATCTCGTGTAAAAGTTTTAATTTGATATATAACTCGCGCATGGATCTTAATTATCTGAATCTTAATTACACGGATTCTATGAAGGTTAATGGATTTTTTAGTTATTTATAATGGTTTTGCATTTTTTATTGTTGTAGTTTGTTAGTTCAAGCAAACTGACTGTTTTCATATTTTATTTAAACAAGTTGTAATAAAACAAACTAAAATAAAGGAAATCCGGACGTTTTAATAATTACAAGGATAGAAAAAGTTAATCAAATATGTATGCCCATCTTTTAATATCCGTTTATTTGAAATACACGTGTAATTATACAGATTCAAATCCATATATTCTAAATACACGGATATCCATGATTATTCATGTTTATTTAGGTACATAAATTATGTACGTACATCCATATTGTTCTTAGACTCACCGCTTACAAATTAAAGTTGCTCATCCGAATAACTCTCAGTTCAATTTTAATCTAACTATTAAACTAAGATTTCGGCAACTCTAAGGGACAGTTATTTTTTTAAAAGAATTTTCTTTCATGTGAAATGACGATTTTTACATTTGGTGGAATTTCAGAAAAAAATCATTTGAAAGTTTTTTTTTGCAAAACTTCAAAAATATTTTATTTCAAACGTCACACATTTGTTAGTAAATGATATAATATTGACTGATTGACATTTGTTTACAAAAAAATTTCCTGAGTCTGATAATTTTTTTGTTAATAAAATTCTTATCAATAGACATCAAAAGTCGATCGATTAATATTAAGAATAAATAGTTTTTTTAATTAACAAATTCACAATAATTAACATAAATATGTTTTGTATTGAAGACTGCTAGGAAACACCTGATATCTTTCCTTTGGTTGGTGATTTATTGTAACACAAATAAATGCCAATTTTGATGTTATAATGGGAAGTTATCAGTTTAGGTCACACCCAGCCTCATTTTTGGATTTAAAAAATAAATATAAAATATAAAAAAATAATAATAAAAAAAGATATTAATAGACAAAAACCAACTTAGGTTAGATTAAGGTGTCTGGAAAGAAGGCTAAAACACTTAGATCATCAATATTCCATTGTGATACCACATACATATGTAGATCATAAGATCCTACTACTCGTTGAACCATTTGGAGTTAACAATAAAGCGTTTGAGACTGGGAAGGTCTATGTTAATAAGATCACTGAGATCATTGTAATAGAAATCCCCGAGGTGTAATTTATGTTTTTGTGCAAGTGCAGGACAATAGCAAAGAAGATGAGGAGTTGACTCTTCTACTTCCTCATCGATACAGCTTCTGCAGAAATCATTTGCTGGAGCTCCAATTGAGAAGGCATGTGTGCCTGTGCCTATTAAGCAGTGTCCTGTTAGGACACCTATAACGGAGCTAATGTGCCGTCTACCTATCGAGATGAGTTGCTTTGATCGTTTAGCATTAAGCTTTGGCCAAATTGATTTTGTTGCCAAACAGGTGAGTGAATCAGACCACCTGTGATTCACCTTCTCAATGGTATCTTGCTTTAGTATGAGCTTACATGTAGCTAGTGGTATACCGATATTAGATTTGTTATCTAACAGTGGTAGACTTGTTCCATTTTTTGCAAGTTCATCTGCTTTGCAATTACCTGGAATGTCTCTATGGCCCGCCACACAGATTAGGTGAATATTGAGTTGATCGGCCATCTCCACCAGAGATAATATACAATTTTGGGCTACTTTTGAATTAGTGGAGACTGATTCTAAGGATTTTATGGCAACTTGGCTATCAGATAAGATTTCCTTTTTTTTTCTTGTGCAAAGATAGGACTTCTTTAATGGCAAGAAGTTCTGCCTGGAACACACTACAGTGTTTGGGTAAACGATAGGGAGGCTCAAATTTAGTCTGTCGGACTATACGCCACAGCGCCGCCTCCCACTCCCTCATCTGTTTTGGATCCATCAGTGTAGAAGTCCATGGTGGCTCTATCTCCCAAGAGGAACTAGAGGGAATGGACACATTGGAGTTATTATCAAAACGAAGAAGAGGTGTGATGTAATCGACGTTGCAGGTTAGTGATCTGAATAGCCAATGCTATTATTATTGAATTGTGAGGAGACTTTTAGCCGGATTGCTGTATTAGCGGCAGTTTGTTTACCAAAAATGTCTAGCGGTATGAGATTGAACAGAACCTCCACCGCTGCGGTGGCTAGCCTAATTATGGGCACCACGCATAATTAGGCCAGCAGTTCTTTGTGCTTTACTTAGCATAGCTGGCATATGTATGGCCGCTGTGAATTTGTCTTGGACTCACCTTTTTGAGATCAGGAGTTCGATATCTATGAAGTTGTGAAAAACATTTTTGTTTAACATCATTATTCCCAAAGTAGATTTTTTTGTGGCCGCGATGAATTTGTCTTGGACTTACCTTTTTGGGATCATATGGTAAATATAGATACCAATTGTGTGGTAAAGAAAAATTTTCGTTAACATTACTATTCCCAAAATTATTTTTTTTGAGTTTTTGACCCGCTATTTCACCACAAAGGTCGCGACTTGGAATTGCAAGACATAGACTTTTTCTTTCCACTCATATGCTTCTTTTTCAGTTAACTTTCACAACCTAAAATTTGCTGTGGGCTCTCAGTCTATATAAAGTTAATGGTTTCGGAACCAAACCTTATCACCCCTTTGGATAGCGTCAGAGGAGCGAGGGACTCTTTATTGATGACTATTATGGCACCTCTATAGAGCCCGTTTTTCTCCTCCAGTTTCGCATCTTTCCAATTGTGAGTGGGAAGGTATAGATTCGATAGGAGGATCATTTTGAGTATTAAGTCCAAGCTGGATAGTTCGGCTGTAACCATGGTTTGAGCTCTTGGTATGCATGGGATATTCTCCTTCGCAACAACCTCAAGCTTTGCCCCAGGCCACTACTCCCCCAACCGGCTTACAGTCACCATCGTTTGTGATTGGAGGTGGTCCTGGGTCTTCCTTCATGATTCAATTGGAATTTCCCTTTGACCATCTGCCAACTGCGACTCCAGTTTGTACACCGAATCTCTTCAGAATCCTCTCAGCATTATTCCTATCCTTGTAGGAGGCCAAAGAGGGAGTAGGTTTTCTCTAGCTCCCTTCAGGGCCTTCTTTCGGATTGTTGTTCGGATTAGAGGTGGAAAGACCATTATACACAGTCCTTCCACCACTAGGTACCGAAGTGAGCTTAGTAGTAGTGAGAGGGCCATTTTCCACAGTCCTAGTACCTACTATAAATAGCAGGTTTAACAATCACGTAAGGAGTACTCTTACCGTCAGTAGTAGAGCTGTGGGAACCTCCAGCTTTCCCACCTCCAGCGCGAGCAGGAGAAACAACAGACGACTTTTCTGTCGCACTGCTGCCCGGTCTTTTCCGTCTCTTTCTTAATTGTTTCCTATTTCGAATTCATTTGAAATCCCACGAGTATCGGAGAAGGGGTAGTCCGTCTATACCGAGATCCGTATGTACAGATAAGGCCAGTTAATCTGGAGGTCGTCAGGCATCCAGATACTCCGTTATCGACTGAACTAGTTTTTGATTGGGAACTTAGCCAGGCTGATCATTGTCACGGGTCGAAAAACTTAATCAACTTAAGATTATAAAAAAACACAAAGCTAAAATCCTAGGAGGTTGCTATAAGTTTTCTAGTGGAAGATAATTACTGAATGGATGTCCGGTATGGGGAAATGGCTGCGAAAAGCCATATCAAAAAGTTATAAATTTCGCAAAACAAGGTTCTTAAGATGATGCTTAATCTTCCTTGACATTATTCTACCTCCGATTTACACAAGCAAACGAATGTTGATTTCTGATAGAATTCACTAGCTATTGAATAGTTCTAAAAACAAGTGTGATAATTCTGATAATCCTCTTATAAATCAGCTATTTGCAACTGGCGTAACTTTTAACTTATTTTGTAAATAAACGATACATATACAAATTTGACAACAAGAGGTGTGAAAAGCAGTCTTTATGTAAATCAATTTGACGTGTTTAAATGTTTGCGCCTATGATTTATTAATTATTATGGTAAAAATTAATTTAACGGGAAAATTAATTAAACCATTTTGAATCATTGGGATGCGAGTTATAAGCACTGTTTGACCAACTTCTTAACCACTCAAAACTATTGCAACGATCACGTTTTTGCGAAGAAATTTTACTTGAAGTCGTAACCCGTTACATACATTTCTAATGACCCGCATTTTCTTGATCCATTACATTATCAATAGATGTGTAGGTAACTGTATCTACTGGAAGCAAAGTTAAAATTATATGGTTAATTTCTGCTGACAATATTCCCCTTTGACAAATCCATTGATAATCTTTATTTTCTATTAAGACGATATCAGGGTAAACGTTCGATATAAAATCCTCAATTCTAGCTAATTTCTTAAAATTAAGTACTTTCCCGTCTCCTTTTAAATGTTAGATACTTTGAAGGAAAATTTATAGCACATAGGCTATAATTACAACCGTAATTATAATTTTCACGTACCTATATTTTTCACGTGTGCAGTAAAGTTGTAGAGTTCAAGTGAACTAAAAAAAAGTGTTCACATTGTTTTCACGTGTAATAAATTAAAATTCCAGTATTGACGTGATTTACATTAAAATTTGTGAGTTCAAATAAAGATTAATGGCATTTTATTGTTTGTGACTTGGAATAAAGTTTTAATAAATACCTACTTTCATTTAAAATAACCTTTTTGTTTAAGAATTGTTTTAACATTTAATTTTGAATTGAATATTGTTGAATAAATAATAATTTAAATGCCCTACAAATTTGACTTGAACTTGATTTTTTATGTATTAAGTCTTCAAAAGCAAATGTGTATATATTTTTATGAAGTTCTCAAAATGATTCCATACATATATCAAAAATATTATTCACAAAAAAAAGTTAAAATACCTAATTGAATTTACTTCATTACTTGAAAATTTCTCAATGATTTCTCAAATTGGAAACTCCATAACAATTCGTACTTCTGTTTACTTTTGTTTGCTTCTTCGTTATTTTTTATAACTTTTCCTCCTTTCCAACTCCTTATAACCCCTTGAATAGAAAAAAGCAATATAAATGTTCACAAAGGTGCCTCTTAACTATCTCACTCGAACCTTCCTTTTATTCGTATATATTCATTTCAGATGTTTTGGGTGACGTTTGAAAATCAAATTAATTTTTTTTTTCTGAATTCTATCTTCTTCTCATCTCTTAAATATTCCTAAATTTGCTTAAATACATATTAGTTCGGAATCGCATGCACAGAGGGCTCACTGTCTGTTCCTTTCCATAATAGTACTGTTCAATTTTAAATACAAAGCAATAATTCTTTCATTCATATTTTTGGGGTAACTTGATCCGTTTTTCTCATTTCTGCAACATTTTCTACTGATGCTTCGCTCCTATTATTTTTTCTTATCTATGCTAAAACCTTTCATATACAAAGCTAAAACTTCTATATTGGGTTGTGTCATTGATTTCAGCACAGCGCCATATATTTATCTCGTTAACTTCTTAACTCAACATTCTTTTCAGATTTTTTTAGTATACAAACAGTAATCTATAAATCCAAATTGTTTCAAGGATAAGATTGTCAAGAAGTTACTCAAGTATTTGTTGTTCTTTTCAAATGATGCGGTATGTAAAGCTCTACAAAATTTGAGTGATATATAAAAGAATAATGATGCAAAATGTGCTCTTTATCTTTTTTGATTCCAGTGGTATGTAGAGAATATGTTTTTTTAAGTTTGACATAGTTTTAAAATTTTATCTTGCTCTATTCAAATATACACAGAAAGAAAATTTGAACATATTTATTTAAGATACAGATCAACAAAATAACACAATATGTCGAAAATAAATACACTGCTCGTCATCAGGTTAGCACACCCTTAGCTTAATAAAACTAATATTTTGGTGGGTTGTTGTTAATACTATACATCAGCTACTTATTTGTGTTCTATTTTTCTCGTCCTATGTAAACACTCTCACTGGCAAAAAGATCAACTAAAGGATTAAAAGTGTGTTTTTTTTGCGTCATCAATTGCTTCATAAATTTTTTAGGGCAACCAATTTTTTTTCCCGCTCAATCAATTAATCTATTCTATATAATATGGGTAAAGGTCATTCACTTACTGTTGAAGAGGTACCAAACATTGAAGCTAACGAGAAGTTGAAGCTGTTAATAAGCCAAATGGCCAAAAATATTTATAGAAGCCGAAAAGTGATATCCGCATTTCTTTACATTAAGTAGGGATAAGGTTAAATAACAAATATAATAATAAAAAAATTTCCAATGTTGATAAAAGAACTTTTTGGAGAAAAGCATCGAACTCTCATAACTCAGCTTCAAGATCAGTTCAAATGTTAGTGTTAAAGCAAGTTTGTCAACCTTTCAAAGACTGATAAAGGAGTGCTCCGCACATAAGAAGGTTAAAGTTAAAGAAAAAAATAGTTTGAAAGGGAATACGCTTTAATTATTATGCATAAGCGCATAAGACATAGAATTCTGATTGGCGCTATGTTGCTTTTGAGATAAAAACAAGCTTAATTTGGAAGGTCCAGGCGGCAAGAATTTCTAATTCCATGTTCTTCGCAACCAGTTGGATGATCTTCATAGTTGAATGAAGGGTGTGATAGTGTGAGTAGCCAATTCCTACTATGCATAGTGCGAGTTACAGTTTTCAACATCAGTTATGAACGCAAACAACGTGCTTAAATAATGCTTTTTTCCATTTTGAAAATTTGTTTTGTAGCTTCCCATGGCATCTTCAACGTGATAATAGCCGCGTTTTATTATACACGAAAAACTAGTTCATGAAGAACTGGTTCAGCACTTTTTATGGTATAACAACAACACTACATGAGCTGGTTCAATTTTCGTGAACCAAGATTGATCCCACCACCAAAAGAAGGGAAATTTTGCATTTTTTGCATTTTGCAAGGGGTAGTGTTTTTGTTCTGAATTGTCAAAACGAGATCTGCCATCATCGTCTCGAACTTAGGGTTTGGGATTCAATTATTTTTTTTTTTGCTGGAGCGTTGTTGTTCATTCGCTCGATGTGGCCCAGCCAGTGTAGTCGGCGTGTTTTGGCTCTTTGGACTACATCCACATCTTGATACAGCTCATACAGTTCATCATTGAATCTTCTCCTCCATTCACCCTCTTCGCATATAAGTAGGACCAAATATCCGCTAAAGGATATGTCTCTTCGAAAGTACCCAGAGTATAAATTCCCCTTTTTTGCTTATCGTCCAACACTCGGCGCCGTAAAGTAGAACTGGTAAAATTAGAGTTTTAAAGAACCTGCACTTTCGAGAAAAGAGTTTTGAACCCATTTATTAAATAAAATAAAAAAAAAAATAAATCACTTACAGCCTGTTGAGCTCGGAAATGGAACGCCACCCCTAGTGTCAGCTGGTCCTTACATTTGTTTATGTTATAATCATTGTAAATGTCAAAATCAATATTGTTTAGTCATGTTTCATATTTGTTTATTTCTCTTACCACAATTGTCAATTTTAAAGTAACACAAATAATAAGAATTTGAAAATAAAACACTTACAATTAGAAAGTCAAACAAGGTGGTTGTTTCTTTTAACATTTTATACAAATCTCTCTGCGAAACAGCCTTATTTAATAGAATCCGCTTAGCAGATGAATAGTTATGCAGTGTATAAGGATTTATGTAGGCTCTATTCAACGTTCTATGAATTCGTATTTATAAAACATTTTCCTACAAATTATAGTTACGCAGTTCTTATATCAAAAAAAGTACCAAAATGAGAAATCTATTCCATTTACATAGATGTCATAATTAAATCAACAATTGTTTTTTCTTTCAATGAAATCGGTAAATAAATAATAACAATAATACAAAATGGAATCGAAAGGGAAGAGTATGCGTTCGTCAAATTGGGATTCGTCCTATAAGGTACATATAACTATAACTTGGATATATACGGGCTCCTCAATTGTCCCTGCTGAGGTCAGAACGGACAATTTCCACCATTTGTTTCATATTTTCTATCGAAAATCTTTATTTATTTTTAAATTCTTCATCGTCATGGTAACACGATTTAAATTATATAAATCATTTCAAAAGGAAGAAAATTGAAAAGGCTTTTTTATTTTTTTCTAATCTCTATTATGGACACAAACCATGACATTTTGTCACTATAATTTCCTTATTCAGGCTCTATTCAACCTCAAAACGCGTTTAGCTTATTATGGCTCTATTCTACGTTGCATAAGTTTTATAAATAACATTTTCGAGTTAAGAGGTATTATAAAGAATGTATAACTTTATGCAGACTTTATGTGGGGATTATAAATAAGGCTGTTATTGTTTAATTTAAATAATATAATAATTTCATGGCTTAGAAGTCTAACAAACGTGATAAAAACTAATATGTATGCTAACCTAATAACCTAATTTTAATGGAAAATGGAAAAAAATACATTTTGTCCTATTTTACTGAGAATTGAATCGTCCATACAAAACAATAATTTGAAAATGTTTGCTAATTCAGTTTGGCTAGAATCACTTACGCGATCAGGTGTGTCAACCTGATGCCGCCCAGTGTATGTCTCTTCCAAGAATTAAAGAGTTTTTAAACGTCTATGAAATAGTTTTCATATGGATTAGGTTATGAAATGTGTAGGTAAGGTACATTGACAACTTTCAAAGGCTTCAGCTAATTTATATATTTACATATAGAATGTCTCAAATTTAAAAAGAGTTTAAATATTTAAACCGATGTCTGCGAGCTAGTGGGTTTTATTTAATTATTTTATTTATTTGCCCAAAGACAAGCCAGAAAAAGAAACAAATTAAAATATATGTATGTAGGTACGTACATTCTACATACTGCATACTAATGTACATAATATATTATCTAATGCGAGGTTTGATTCTTTTGCAATGTTTTGTTACTTCTTACATCTTACATTAAATTTATTTATTTTAAGACTTCTAGGATGGCACGAGTACGATAACTTTGGCGACAAGAAAATATAACGGATTTTGGTAGAGGGGCTCAATACAAGCATTTTTTACTATGGGAGGGGGGGTCTATCTCCCCCCGTTTAGGCGGTAGGGGCAATTTAAAATAAAAATGCTTTGAACGAACAAAGAGTTGTCAAAAAATAACGGTAATAGTTACAATTAAGTATGATACATTTTTTTAAAGCGTATACTCTATTCTATCAGCCTGTTTTTAAATCAAGTGAAAAAAGTTCATAGTTTTTGAGAAGACTAATTTTAAAACCAAAATTTGCCCAAAAAATTGCTTAAAAATAATTTTGAAGAGTAATTTCTCAAATTTTTCATGAAATAAACAAATTTTTTGATTTACAATCCGTTGCTCTAATTAGTTCTTAATCAAAAACTGAAATGTTTATGAAATTATGTCTAATAATTTGCGAGAAAATTGAAAATTACTAAAATTACTTTTTAGGATTTTTGTTTTTTTTGTCTTACTTACGTACATATATACTTGAAATTTGAAAATATATTAATGGTAGCTCCCAGTATTATAGTGTATAAACAGTAAGGAATGTAAGGGGGGGCATGCTGCCCCCTGCAACCCCCCTGCTTGCACACTATAGGAATTGGGGTGGGTGCGAGGTGGGTGTATGAAAAGATACTTTATTATTTAAGGAATCTGGATTCAAATTGACTCAGAATTAATCTCTACTCATATATTATGTTGGTAATAGATACCTATTTATTTTGGAGAGTTCCCCAATTTCATCCAATTTGAAAAAGTTTTAAATAGAACAGGCTTTTCGGGAAAATAACTCAGAGCAATATAGAAGAACTTTCCGATACTTCGCTAGGGCTAGTAATTTTAATCCTAAAATCGAGTATAATTTCTGTGTACACTTGGATGTTATTATTTTCTTACAATAAACCCTAGTCAACGCCAGCACGATCTGTGTACTGGAGCGTAGCAGAATCCCATAAAAGCTGCCCCCCTGCAGCCCCCCTGCTTGCACACTATAGGAATTGGGGTAGATGCGAGGCTGGGTGTATGCAAAGTTTCTTTTGAATTCAACTAAGCTGTATTAAAAAAAATGAGTTTATCCCATAATGTATTTTCATCAAATAAAATTAATTAAGTTAAAATATTTTTTTTGTTAATTTCTAATTTTCTCGAAAACTATTTTACATAAATTCATATAGTTTTCAGTTTTTGATTAAGAATAAATTAGAGCAACGGATTGCAAATCAAAAAATGTTTATATTTTATTAAAAATTTGAAAAATTACAGTTTAAAGCTATTTTTTTAGTTTTTTTTTGACAAATTTTTGTTTTAAAATTAGTTTTCTCAAAAACTATGAATTTTTTCACTTGATTTAAAAACAGGCTGATAGAATAGAGTATACGCTTTAAAAAAATGTATCATACTTAATTGTAACTATTACCGTTATTTTTTGACAACTCTTTGTTCGTTCAAAGCATTTTTATTTTAAATTGCCCCTACCGCCTAAACGGGGGGAGATAGACCCCCCCTCCCATAGTAAAAAATGCTTATTTTGAACCCCTCTACAAGATTCCGTTATTTTTTCTTGTCGCCAAAGTTATCGTACTCTCCCCAAAAAACTCATTAAAATGTCTGATTCATATAATTTGTCGTATATATTACCTATAGATTTTTTCTCATCAACTGAACATAAAAAACAAGTATCAGTATTAAATCAAACAACGTAAAAGCAATAACTGAAACAGTTTTATATTTTGTATACTTTGTACATAGTACATATTATATGCCCACATTAATTAAGCGATGAAAAGAAATTAAAAATAAAAACAACCAAGATAATAATTAATACAGTTGAATACACAAACAGCAAAACACTAAACGAAATTTTAAGTGATATTAAAGATGTACCATATCGCCAAAAACAACAGCTAGAATCTTTTTGACAACTGGTAAGATTTTAACAAAAATCGAACTTAAAGAACAGTAAAAATTTACAAGAAGTCTAACTTCAAGCTGGTTAAAATTGATTCTTGAGTTATTAAAATTTAATTGATGAATTCTTATAATAAAAAATAAACATCAATGTGGTGTCTATGCAATATGTAAAGTACGAGTACATAGGAATTCGTGCGGGTCGCATCCTAGCCTTTTTCTTGATTATGGACTATGAGGACATTAAAATCCAAAGAAGAAAGAAGTTATATTGTTATCAGAACTATCCACAGTCTGGACAGTTCCCTTGTTGCTGAATAATATTTTTTTTGTCAGCTTAGTACAAAAACGTTGTAAAATTCAAGTTTATTTAAATAAAGCTTAAACATCAGAGTTAATATTTGAAGAAGGAAAATAACCTTGGCTAGTTTGTTTTATCATACATGTATGTATGTACATTATGTACATACATATGTATAGATAATATGTACCTTACCTATATATAATTATGTTACCAGTACAAAAGTAATTACTTTTGGTTATTTATTATTTTTAAGTTGACATTAACACCGGTTTTAAAATTATCAAATTACATATGTACATTCTATTTTTATTTAAATATCTATTTGTAGGTATATTATGTAGGTACATACATACATATATCTACATTGATATTAAATAGAATTTAGAATTTCACTATACTCCCTTTCTCTCATATATATTTTCATAGATTATTAGTTTTCTTTTATTATGACGTAGGAAACAAATATTAAAAAAAATATTTGTACATATATTTTACAAATTCTAAATACTTCTTATGTTGTATTCCTTATCAATCTCCATAACTAATATTGTCTATTTTTTTAAACATACATGTTATGTTTTAAAAATTTTACATTTCTTATTTTCCGTATATAAGAAAAGTTTAATTTAGAGTCATCTTCACTTATTTCATATGTATCTATGCAAAACTGATTGCTGGGTGCATATTCAAACACAATGTTTTGTACAAACAAACATTATAAAACTTTATTTTTAAAGGTTACCATATTTACAACGCGATGCTACAGCTGAATTAAGACTCTTTCTGATAAGTGATAACACATCTAGATAAGGTACTTATTGTTGGCTTTTTGATTGCGTCACAATAAAAGAAACATTTTGTGTAAATATCTGTTTTGAAAAATTAAAAATTTAAGAATAGAAAAAAAAAATAAAATAAAGGTTTATGGAAGATGCCAAGCAGATAGTATTTGCAAGCTGTCAGTGTTTTAGCTAAGATGTGGGTTACTGCTTTTGGTTCGTTGATTTTTCGCTTTAGTAGATTTGCCAAAAACAAAAAAATTACAAAAAAATATTTTGATTTTTTTAGGTTTGGTCCTGCTTCTGCAGTCAGTGATGTTCGCGAATTGTGTTTTTGAAGGATGTGATAACTCTTATTACGTGGACACAAGTAGAGATTTGGTATATAACTCTCCAAACTACCCAAATAAATATGATTCGGGATCAAGTTGTAGGGCTGAGTTTACAACAAAAGTTGGTTATTCAGTGACTTTAAAATGCGATCTTATTACGGACAAAGTAAGTTTTTTTGTGTACGAGTAATGTTAACAAGTTATTAAAGTAGTCGGTGCTTAATGATTATTTACTATTATTATATTTGGGGCTTAAAATTAATTAATTTTAATTTATTTTTGACTTTTTGAAAATATTTTGGAATTTTAATTACGCTGTTACATTTATATTTTCGAGAAAAAGTTGATTTGTGATCAAAAAGTTGACTTAATTTATCAAATGTAATTTTTTAAATGTATGCCTTTTTTTATACTATAACGAGATTGTTGTTTGGGATTATTATCTACATATGTAGGTACATATGTACATAACATGTATTTCAAAAGCTTAACAATACTTTCAAAAACATAATTTTTTAAATCGAACAAGTTGATGCCCAATGATTTCTTGAACAAAATACTTAGAACATCTATAAAACAACAAATCTGTAATGCAATTTTTTTTTACACAAAACTTTTCTCTTCTACACATACATAATATGTTTGTACTTATATATATACAAATAAATAAAAAATAAAAATACAAATAAAAATAAAAATAAGAAATATTTTATGAATATAACTTAGAGTAGATAAAAGACTTACTCGTTGATTAATTTCAGCATTATTATATTTATTTCAGGGTCCATCAGGTTGCACCACGGAACAAATTTACATTTCTCAAGATGCCGATCCGAGTTTCAGAGGTGCGGGTCAATTTTGTGGAACAGGGCATGTTGAACGAGAGTCGGAGTACAGCAAAATTTCGATAGCTTATGTTTCAACAGCAGCACGGGGAACAGGAAATGGAGGAAAATTCACATGCAGGGTATCTGTTAAAGCACAAGCGTGTGATTGCGGTTGGTCCCAACGTGGTAGGATCGTTGGAGGAACAAATGCTGCTCCAACAGAATTTCCCAGTGTAGTAGGATTAGTTGAAAGAATTGGAAATACAGTTTTTTGTGATGGATCAATAAGTACAAATCATTTTTAGTTTTCTTTTTTATCATAATTTGTAAACTTGTTAATAATCTCAATTTTTAGTCAGTCCCAGAAGTATTATAACAGCAGCTCATTGCGTGGAACGTATTCCTAATCGAAACCCAAATAATGTTTACATTCTCGCAGGATATAATTCTTTTTCTTCATGTAAGTTACAGGGATTACATTTTTTAATCTTAACTTTAAATGTTCAGTAACCAACCTAGTATACTAAATGAAATGCTAGGTTATCTCATTAAAGTTTTTTAGATAAAATTATGATAATTAACCGGTGGTGATTAATTGCTAACTTCCTCATATGTAATTTTAAAAATATACCTTTGAGACTTGAGAATACAAACATTCAAAATAAACTACTCATTTGCAGACATCATACGTTCTTCTCGTTAAATCGATAAGTTTATAGAATAATGAAACATAAAAAAAATGTTATTTATTATCATACATAAGTATTATAAGTATTTTTTATTTCAGCAAGTACCTCCACGTATTCCGCCACATATATGATCTCCAGAATTATTGAACATCCAAATTACAATCCATCTACTCAACTTAACGATATTGCGTTGTTGATAACAAGTAACGATATACAATGGTCTCGAGGAGTTGGACCCATATGTCTGCCATTGGATACAACGTAAGTTTCATTTTAATAATTCGCGAAGTGTTTCGTGTATTTCTTTATAAATTTAAAAATTATAAATTATAAATTCATTTTGGTTTGTTAAGATATCATAGATACGTTAAATAGGAATGGGATTACGTAATATGTACATAATATAGTAATGTATACAGATATATCGGTGATTGGGTCGCTCTACGGTTGTACACAACCAAATAATAACTTCAAATTATAGCAGAAAACTAGCTGTTGCCCCCGAATTCGTCCACTTCAATTTAGGTTATTATGATCTCAATTAAGATTATGTTTTTAAAAAGAGGCTGGGTGCGACCCACACTGATAACTTGCCACTGTTCACAATATGAAAACTAGGCGATGGAACTAGGATGTTGATTGATAATAATTTTACTAACAATTAAATTTTTGTTCGAGCTTTTTGTAGTTTTTATTTATTGTAAAAAATGTCAATTTTCGTTCGTCAACATTTTATTATTTAGGTATTGACAAATGCATTATAATGAAAATAAAATACATTTGAAGTCAATAACATTGCTCGGTAAATTTTAGTTTTAGATTTTTATTTTTTGTGAAAAAAAGTCCCAAATATCAAAGATATTTTTGAAAAATGTACCATATGTTGACAGTCGTGTTATGCAAAAATAAAATAAATTTTAAGTTAAAATGATTGATCACACTTGACATATTTAAGTCAAGAAACATTTTGCAAATCTGTACCACATAACATTGTACACAATAAAATTATTTGAAGTCAATGGCTTTATCCGTTCCTGACTGATCAACGCTTCTGTTTCTTCACGCCAATATTGCCACATCCACACACATCCATTGATAATATCTATATTTTCTATTGTGACGATATCTACACTTTCGATATTAAATCCTAAATGCTAGTAACTCTTTCTCCTAAATCGCGATCAATTTCAATTTTATTTTCAACATGAGTAGGTACTTCCCCGATTCCTTGAAGTTAAAAGTAACTTTAAAGGAAAATTTATAGCACATGGGCTACTTTTTATCCCGTAAAATGTATGCTTCCCGTTGGATAGATTTTTTTTTTAATTTTTCCAATCCCGCCAATCCAATCAACGGATCTGGATGAAGTTTGGAAAATGGATGGATTATTATTTTATGTTGAAAAAAGTCTTTTCATTACCTTAAAAAAGGTAAAAGTGGGTCAATTTTAAAAGATAGACATATACTATGGCAGACATTTTTTAGAAAATTTAAAGAGAAATTAATTCTTTCGTACATATTTTTTTGGTTATTTGAACCGTTTAAGCATCGCACGCAACGGAAGCCCTCAAAGATGAATAATTTTCGCCGTTTCATTTTCATTTTATTATTTTAAAAACGCTTACAAAGTAAGATTTACATCTTGTTAGGTATTATAAGCCTTAAATGATGTGAGATTTAATGAATTTTTGATTTTAAGTTACGTTAAACTTAAGAACAATTGATTAACAATATTTAAGTTATAGAAAAAAAATAATAATAATAATTCAACGATTTAATTAATAATAATAATAATAATAATAATAATTCAACGATTTGCCAAATGCTTAAAAAGTAAGGTTGAGAATTTCCTTGTGCTTCCTATTCCTCTTATGGAGACTGAATATAAAACTGCCGTTGAGTATTCAGATATTTAAACCTTGGTGTTATGAGGATGAGAGATCTATTTGAATGAGGGAAATTCAGTCTACTGTGCAGATAATCAGTTTGTTTGTTTGTATTATCAGTTGAAGGTATTTAAGTTCTTGCAACATTTTTCACTCATGCTTTGCTCCTATTGGTCGTACCGTAATCTTCTATCTATCTATGTATATATATAAAAGAAAGTCTTGTTTTTTTGTGTTCGTTCACTAACCAGCCAAACCGGTTGACCGATTTTATTAATTTTTTTTAATTAAAGAGGAATAAGGGTAGAAGGTTTAGGACGCAAAGGTAAGATCTCCGCTCTAGACGTGAGGGGTCTTAGGTTCGATTCCTATCGCTGGCAACATGATTTTTTTAATAAAAACGCATGGCCTGAACCAAAGTTTTATTAAGGAAACGACAAACAATGAATTATATTTGTTTATACTTTTTTTTTTATATTTTGTATCCAATTATAGCAACAAAATAGTTATTTCAATTACTGTTTTTTTTTATTGTTGAAAAATTTTATTTTTTTTGCATTTTTAAGTTAAAAATATCCACTCTTAGTCTTTTAGTGTTTTCACTTTTTTTTGTAACTGCATCCGTCGAGTCTCGAGTATGGGTCATTTCTTATAAGATTAATGATGATGAAACCAATGATATTTTTGTTTATTAAAAGCCATTAGTATGAAAATATATAACACAAATAAAAAAGAAGCTCGATGCGACCCACACTGATAACTTTCCATTTACTTTGAAAATTTGGCAGATATTGAAGATTTTGCATTACACATCGCCTTTTAACAAAATAATTTTTAACTTCCCATATGGAGTCATTGTAATCGGTCCGATTTGTCAAATTGAAAATCTGTGCGTTTCAATGTCCTTAGAATCTAGATCAGTCATTTGTAGAAAGATGTCTGTCTGTGCGTGTATTCGTACGTTCGAGATAGCCTTTTTCGTCCACGGTATCTCAAGAACGGGTAACGATATAGACTCAAATTGAATTTTGTTCGACAAGTTATAACTTCGAAAGATGCAGAAAGGGCTTTCATAAAAAATTTGTGAACGTTTTTTTAAAGCTGTTTGAGTGAAAATTTTAGTTCGTCGCAAATATCTCAAGAACGGATAATGCTTTTGACTTCAAATAAATTTAATTTTCTACAATGTGATGTTGGAGATTTGGTATAAATTTAAAAAAAAATTTAAAGTAAGGTTATTTTATTTTAAATTAAAAAACTAAAGAAAAATTGGTGCGAAAATATACAGTGAAGGAAAGATAGTATTATATTCAAAACAATTTTGTACAATGTGAAATGACGTCTTTAACATCTGGAAAAATTTTGAAAAAAATTCAATTGACAGTTTTTTTATAAAAATTAAAAAAATAAAACAATATCATTTCAAAAATTGGTAAAAATTGTTTTTTTATTCGAATATCTCCAGAGAGGAGAAAGATATGGTTTTTCAGTTTATTAAAGTTTATACAAAATACAACTATTAATATATGCTACAATTTTGACAACTATTGTTTTGATAGTTTTTTTACAAAAAAATAAAAAAACTTAAACAAAAATTAACCAAAAATTGTCAATAGATGTTTCTTGACTTGAATATATCGAGAGTGGTAAATTATTTAAACTACAAATTTATTTTATTTTAATGTATAATACAACTGCTTATATATGGTTCAATTTTAACAAAAAACTAAAACCGATATATACAGAAAAGTGACAAAAAAAAAAATTCTGCTAAAATATCATCACAAACAAAGCAACGATGTTAACTTCAAAAGTATTTTATTTTCAACATAATTCATTTGTCAATATCTAAAAAATGATAAAACATTGACGATCAGATTGACATTTTCTTACAATAAATACAAAATGGGAATTTATCAGTGTGGGTCGCCCCCGCCTTTTGTTTTGTTATTTTTTACTTCTCATAGGAGATATTGTTATTGGTCAAATTTGTCAAACTGAAGTTTTGGACAAATATCTCTAGAACGGAGAATTTTACGGTCATTGTATATTTGAGCAATACTTCAGCAATACATTGTTTTTCAGTTTTTTTATTTAGTATTTCAGAAGTTATAACCTGTCGAAAAAAATTAGTTGGAGTCAATATCTCTCCACCCGTTCTTGAGATATCGCCGACGAAAAATGGTTCTCGAACATACGAACGAAGGAAAACGTACGTACACTCGCACACACAGACATCACTCTAAAAATGACAGATATATACTGTATGACCTTAAAACGTCCATATGTATATGCCAAAAATTTCAATTTGACAAATCGTACTGATAACAATAACTTCCTATGGGAAGTTAAAAAACTATTTTTAACGCCCTGCGAAGCGGGCGGGGGTTTCGATAGTTTTATATAACTTAAAAGCTTCCTCGACAATTGGACTATCCAACGCAAAAAGAATTTTTCAATTCGATCACGCAGTTCCTGAGAGCAGCGCGTTGAAACAAAGAACAGAAGCACTCCAATTGAATAATTTTCCCCGTTTTTTTGCAACATTTTCCACTGGTTCTTTGCTATTATTTTTTCAATTCGAACCAGTAGTTTCTGATATTAGCGCGTTTAAACAAACAAACTCTTCAGCTTTATATATTAATATAATATATAATATATAAATATAAAATATAAAAATATAAATATAATAATATATGAATATATATAGATTGTTTTTGTTTTGTTGTTGTTAACAGCTTATATAGAACGACTTCATAAATACTACATGTACTGAAAATTCTTTATTCTAACAACGAACGTAATTCATTTGTTGTAACGGTCCTCCAACAGATACAAATTCGAGTGAAGTTTGTACACCTTCCGTATAATGAATTGTTGCCTCCTTTGCCTCCTCTATTGAATAAAATCCTTTTCAGACAACCACTTTGTTGTGTTCCCCACGTATGCACTTAATTTCACTTTTATATTAATTAACTATACTTTCAATTCCTTTAATTTTTTTAATCTTAACAAATTATCTTTAAAAAGACAGACAATAAGGGTCGCGTACAAAAGTTTAGTACATCACTAACTGGCAAAAATATAATGCAGACACAAATTTTGTTTTCATTTTTAACCAGTGTTTTCTTCCGAAGTTGTTCGCAATGCAGCTTTCGACAAGTTCAAATGATTTAATTTATTCTTGTCATAGTACGTTCTGTAGGTAATTATAAGCCAATGAAATTTAAAATAAATCAATGACAAAATTGATGCCATAGTTTAGGATAAGTTGGTCGAATATGCCACTGTGCTTAATATGCCACCTTTCAATATTTTACACTTCTGACTTGATCGTACATACTTCCCTCACGTGTGCCTGTTTTTTTTTCAAAACTTAATTTGAAATAAATTATAAGAATAAAAATTATGTTTTTATTTGTTTATCCATTAAATTTAATAACGTCGTAATTAAATTGAAACAAATCTTTATCTTAACTTTCGGTTTACTATTTAATTGTAGGTATTGTTTTACTGTTTAGTGTGACATATTCAACTGACTTACCCAATGTAACGGGTGATTTTTTAGCTGGTTTGGTTTTGGCAACACTGGTTTTGACAGCTGACGTGTGTTTAGTACCTTGTGTCACTGTCAAACAGCTTCAGTTTGGTTTGCAATTTAACCATGGATCGTCTTACAAATCAACAACGCTTGCAAATTATTGAATTTTACTATCAAAATTCGTACTCGGTTCGAAATGTTCATCGCGCGCTGCTTCCATTTTATGGTCGGCATTCTCGACCTTCTGAGCAGTCTATTCGGAAGATTGTGACCAAATTTCGCACCAAAATTACTTTGTTGGACATTAAACCACCAACACGTTTACGTACTGTGCGTAGTGAAGAAAATATTGCGGCCGTATCAGCTAGTGTGACAGAAGACCGCGAAATGTCGATTCGGCGCCGTTCCCAGCAGTTAGGCCTTTGTTACAGCACTACGTGGAAAATTTTGCGGAAGCATTTGGGCGTAAAGCCTTTTAAGATACAGCTGGTGCAAGAACTAAAGCCAGCCGACCTACCACAACGCCGAATTTTTGGTGAATGGGCTCTTGGAAAGCTGGCCGAGGATCCGCTTTTTTATCGAAAAATTGTGTTCAGCGATGAGGCTCATTTTTGGTTGAATGGGTACGTAAATAAGCAAAATTGCCGCATTTGGAGTGAAGATACTGAAGATCAGCCAGAAGCATTGCAACAGCTACCAATGCATCCCGAAAAAGCCACTGTTTGGTGCGGTTTATGGGCCGGCGGCATTATTGGGCCATATTTCTTCAAAGATGATGCGAATCGCAGCGTTACTGTCAATGGTGAACGCTACCGAGCGATGATAACAAACTTTTTTTTGCCCGAAATGGAAGTTCTTGACTTGCATGATATGTGGTTTCAACAAGACGGTGCCACATGCCACACAGCACGCGAAACAATGGCGCAATTGCGATGCGAGTTTGGTGAACAGTTAATTTCACGTTTCGGGCCGGTCAATTGGCCGCCTAGATCGTGCGATTTGACACCATTAGACTATTTTTTGTGTTGGTATGTCAAGGCTAATGTCTATAGGGACAAACCCGCTTCGATTGACGCACTGGAAGCCAACATCGATGCATTCATTCGTGAGATACCGGCCGATATGTATGAAAGAGTATGCCAAAATTGGACTCAGCGGATGGGCTACCTGAGACGCAGCCACGGTCAACATTTGCATGAAATTATCTTTAAACATTAAATTGCAAGGTTCAAACTATCGATTCAAATAAATATTTCATTCATTTTTATCGAATTTTTTGTGTTTTTTTTTTTTTTTTAAGTTCTAAACCTCTTAAAAAATCACCCATTACATATGTACTTAATCAGTTTTTTAATTTGACTACAACGAATTCTTTTAATTCTATTCACTTAATAAAGATTTATTTCTTACAGATCGACGTTTGAATATGTTAATGCTTTGCTTGTCGGGGCAGGTACAACGTCTTTTAGTGGCCCTAGATCAAACAGTATTCAGAAAGCTTCTGTAAATATCATACCGAATCCACCTTGCAAACAGCAGTACTCTAATCTTGAATCTTCGCAAATGTGTACATACGGAAATGGACGAGATGCCTGCCAGTTCGATTCTGGTGGGCCCGTTATAATTAAAGGATCTATAAGGCAATACCTGAGTGGAGTTATAAGCTATGGTCGTGAATGTGGTGGTAGTTCTGCTGGAGTAAATACCAGAGTGACTTCTTTTATTTCATGGATTCGTCAGAATGTTGTGGACACTTTGTGTTACAAGCCATATTCATAAGATTTTTCTTAAAATAAAGATAAAGATATTTAAAATAAAGAATAAATTTGTGTGTCTCTATAAAAGAAACTTTTTCTTTTAAAGAGTAGAGATTTTCGCGTACAAATTTCACACTACTGTGCGCTACACGAGTTTTATAAAAATAGTTTTAAGCTTTTAAGCTACAATTATTGGTTAAAATTTTTTAAAATGCCTTTTTTGTTTATTAAGTACATATTTCGTTGGGGGGATTCTTGAATTCAATCCCAGATTAACAAACATAATTTTAACTTTAATTTCTTATGCTGCTATGGGTCGACAGCTATCAACAAAAATCTTCTTCTTCAATACTTCTTAATAACTATAATTTTGATAAATTGACTAAAAACTAATAACACCGACCGAATCCTCGTGATGAAAGCTAAGCTAACCAAACAAAATTTAAACACACATAAGTACTCATATATGTAAGTATTTGAGTACATGAGCTTAGATAATAATTAAGTTGAGTACAACACTCAATTTCAGACATAACAAAATTTCAGGCAATCCCTTTTATTATTTCACATTTTATTTGAAAAATGGTGTAAATTGTGGCGTAAACAATATTGGAGGGCCCGTTGAACTTTGTCTCGCCCCAATTTAACCAAAAATTCATGCTAGGGAAAAATATTATTATTGCTTTTTTCGTTTTCCTTGCAATTTTTTTTATAAATTCTAGATGGCCCGGTGTAGGTTCTTCCTAAGCGTATTAAAAGAGCACTAGGACAACCGAAGTTCATGTTCTGTTGATGTAACCATATGTTTCATAGTGCTGAATGTAAAACAATAACCGCAGATTCTTTCAATTTTTGTGTAAAACGTGGTCAATGTTTAATCCAAATAATAATCTAATCATTTATAGGCTTAAAAGAAAAATTAATTGAAGCACGAATGAACATCGCACCTAAAATTCGTGACTTCAAAAATGTCATCAAACTGGGATGGCGAAAAAAACATGAGAGAGAAACAATCCAAAGAAGTCAAGAGAATAAAATGATAAGAGTTCTGGTACACCTAGACTTATAGGAGTTACCGGGACCTACCGCCAAGCCACAATGGCATCCGCTGAGCCGAGTCCAAACATCACGCCTGATCTGCCTTAGCCGTTTCGATTGATCGATATGTTCCTAACCGGATACATTTTCATAACTTTATTTGAAATGTAATAAGTTGAAGTTAAATTGGGTGATGGGATATGTTTTACTCACAACACGTACAAATGTACATAATATTTATGCATAAGTAGTTTTCACATACTCGTATAAGGTAAAGCCCACATTATGACTTGCAAATATGAAATATATTTTATTCATTAGGGTATTTAAGTTAGTTTGTATAGTTCTTTTTTCTTGATCGGTCTCTGACAGTGAAATAAATTTTTTTTAATATGTATTTTCCCACAATAAAAGTAATATGATGTCTCTTCGAGATATCTTCTTTCGCAAACAGATATCGACGACAGACAGGCGGCAGCAGCAGTAGGTAAATAACCAAACACTACACAGTTTTTTATTTTCTCTAAAACTAGAATACATAAGATGCTAGGCGACTATAAACCAAACTTAATATTTATTAAATTTTATACTATCTAATAAATTAGCGTAAAACCATTATTTTCATCTTTTTCTAGCAAACATTAGTAAACTTGAATTAAGTATTAATAGATGCTATACATTTTTATTTTTATTTAATTAACACTTGTTAATATCATTTAATGTTATTAAGACTTGAATTTGAATATCGATTCGTTATACATACTTGGAAATAAATAGGTTTTTAATAAATTGATCGCCGAAAAGTCGAATGATTAGCTTTTCATGGCAGACTATATAGTCTATTTGTTACTTGGAAAACTTTAAAGCTGCAGAATACTTAACAAATTATTAAAATAAATTTCCTGGAAATGCAAATCAACATAAGAAAAACTCAAACCAAAAAATGGAAATCCTCGCCGGACGAATCCATTTAAGCCCTATTGCTGCATATTTTTTCCCGAAATGATGATATAATTTTTGCAAAGGATGTTCTCAAGTGAGACACATCCACACCTACATTTTATTTTAAACTGTCTCGTAATGAAAAGGGTATTCATTATTGTTATGTATGTATATATAGGTTGCCCTTCCGCTAGACTTACTTATATTCCTTCAAAATGACTTTTTTTCTGTGTCTTTTGTTGTATTTTTTTATATTGCTACATTTGTCCCAAGTGCACTTATGGCTTTTAAAAATATTTTGTACTTTGTGACTTTTCAATTTAATTAAAACAAAAAGAAAAAAAACACAATACTTAGGCCTTGTGTCTTTTCCTAAGGAATATCACTGATGGTTGGACAGATGAAATACATATACATTTTGCTGTTACCTGTAGATTGGAACAGAAAATTGCAAACTTAATTTGGTTAATTAACACAGCTTTAGCATTGTGAAAAATCTACTTAAAATTTTAAGTGCATCAAAACATAAAGGAAAACTTAATTTAAATGTAAAATATTAGTTAATTAACTAAACACCATGTTTGATTATTCGTACGAATAAAAAAAAAAATAGTTCTTTTCATATTTGTATATTTGTTAAGTGTATAAAAATAAATTAATTAAAAAATGAATGTTTGAGAATGATTACTCGGTAAACACCTCAGTCATCTTTTGCTCACCTTAAAATGGGGAAAATTACGTTTGGTGAACAAAATTTCGTGGAATATACGTTTTTATGAAAAAAGTGAAAATTAAACCAAGACTAATATTTTATTCGTAAAGAAGCATATTCAAAGTTTTTAATTTACTAATGGTGATTTTTGCTCAAAATCATGTTCTTTTTCAAATTTTCCTAAAAAGTACATAATTTAATTCAATCGTAAGGACATAGCTCAAAAAGTTTAATTTATTTATTTAATTTGAATATTTACTATTCTTTTCATTAAGAATAATGATAATAAAAATAATTATAATAATAATAATAATAATAATAATAATAATAATAATAATAATAATAATAATAATAATAATAATAATAATAATAATAATAATAATAATAATAATAATAATAATAATAATAATAATAATAATAATAATAATAATAATAATAATAATAATAATAATAATAATAATAATAATGATAATAATAATAATAATAATAATAATAATAATAATAATAATAACAATAATAATAATAATAATAATAATAATAATAATAATAATAATAATAATAATAATAATAATAATAATAATAATAATAATAATAATAATAATAATAATAATAATAATAATAATAATAATAATAATAATAATAATAATAATAATAATAATAATAATAATAATAATAATAATAATAATAATAATAATAATAATAATAATAATAATAATAATAATAATAATAATAATAATAACAATAATAATAATAATAATAATAATAATAATAATAATAATAATAATAATAATAATAATAATAATAATAATAATAATAATAATAATAATAATAATAATAATAATAATAATAATAATAATAATAATAATAATAATAATAATAATAATAATAATAATAATAATAATAATAATAATAATAATAATAATAATAATAATAATAATAATAATAATAATAATAATAATAATAATAATAATAATAATAATAATAATAATAATAATAATAATAATAATAATAATAATAATAATAATAATAATAATAATAATAATAATAATAATAATAATAATAATAATAATAATAATAATAATAATAATAATAATAATAATAATAATAATAATAATAATAATAATAATAATAATAATAATAATAATAATAATAATAATAATAATAATAATAATAATAATAATAATAATAATAATAATAATAATAATAATAATAATAATAATAATAATAATAATAATAATAATAATAATAATAATAATAATAATAATAATAATAATAATAATAATAATAATAATAATAATAATAATAATAATAATAATAATAATAATAATAATAATAATAATAATAATAATAATAATAATAATAATAATAATAATAATAATAATAATAATAATAATAATAATTATAATAATAATATTAATAATAATAATAATAATAATAATAATAATAATAATAATAATAATAATAATAATAATAATAATAATAATAATAATAATAATAATAATAATAATAATAATAATAATAATAATAATAATAATAATAATAATAATAATAATAATAATAATAATAATAATAATAATAATAATAATAATAATAATAATAATAATAATAATAATAATAATAATAATAATAATAATAATAATAATAATAATAATAATAATAATAATAATAATAATAATAATAATAATAATAATAATAATAATAATAATAATAATAATAATAATAATAATAATAATAATAATAATAATAATAATAATAATAATAATAATAATAATAATAATAATAATAATAATAATAATAATAATAATAATAATAATAATAATAATAATAATAATAATAATAATAATAATAATAATAATAATAATAATAATAATAATAATAATATAATAATAATAATAATAATAGTCATTATTATTTTTAATTATAGCTGTAGTCATATATGCACATTCTACAAAAAAGGAAATGTCTTATTAGCAATTAGGAAAATTGCATTGTGTTTTGTTGCCAATAAAAAAACGAACTTTTCATTTAAAAGGCAATTTATTTATATAGAACAGATTTAATTTATAAAAAAACTATCACAGACATTTAAATAAAAATGATTGTTAGTTTTTTTATTCTTGGAAAAAATTATTTCTATAATATTTTTTTTAATTGTATGGCTTTGAACACAAACTTCCTACAGGATAACTTCTTATCCATGGTATGTATGAAGTAATTCTAGTATTTACACCTGGACTTTTTCCACACTGAAACCCATAACTGATGGATCCAAGTAGAAACTGTCTGGAATTACCCTTGTGAACAACTGGGCCTCCAGAGTCAAATTGACAGGCATCTCTATTTTGGAAATATGTACAAACCTGCATCGATTGCAAATTGGGGTAAACGTTGCTGCAATCAGAGTTTGGAAGAATATTGACACGAGCTTTTTGAAGGGTGTTCGATTTTGGGCCAGCAAATGCAGTAGTGCCCCAGCCGACCACATCCACATCGACGAAATCGAACGTATTAGTTCTGAAATAAAAAATAAAAAATAAAACCGTTCATACTAAAAATATTTCAAAACCTTTATTAATATTATGAATTATATTTTCCATCGAGAATTTTAATTCCTGATTCTAAAACACATTTAAAATTCCATATTTCAAATTCCAATGCGATTTCTTTGAATGGAATAGAAATCAGTAGAGAGCGACATGGTTAGCTTTGTATGTCAGCATGCGAATGGACAACGTAAAACTTACTGTTCGAAAAACAGAAAAATTCGAGATTAATTCCAGGGACTTTTGATGATTGCCCTTGCAATTAACTTGATTGTCATATCAAAATCCAATGAAATTGAGAACTGAATGCGGTTGAATTAGAATTCCTATCGTTTGAACTTGTCTTTGACATCAACGTAGATATTGTGGAATCGTGGGGATGTGTGGGGAACGCAATCGTATTGCACATAGTCTAAGTCAAGGTACAACTCCATCTATCCAGGTCGTGGCATTGAATGAAGCACAACGATATCTATTATTTATCTTGTTAATTTTTTCGCCCAAAATTTATCATCAACAACTACTATTACAATGTTTTTACAACTATCTGAAGTTTTCGAAGCTTCCAAACGAATTTTCCACTTTTAAATCATCAAATCATGCAATTAGGTACTTATACTTACTTACTTACTTAGGTTCTTAGACCTACGAAGTACGTTGGTGTTCCCTAACAAGACATAGGGCCTCCACTACTCCTACGCACCATCGTGTGCGGTTTCCAGCGATGTGTTTTAGCTTCCTCCAGCTCTTGCCCTCGCAGATTCCTCCTCAACTGTTCTTCTCCACGTGCTTCTCGGTCTTCCAACTCTTCGTCCTTCTTCTGTAAGTGGGTTCCACTGGCCAGCATTACTTTTTCGAAGTGTCGTGTGTGCAATCCACTGCCACTTGTGCCTTCGTATAATGGTATCGACGGGTTCTTGACCTGTTCGCCTATATAAGTCCTCGTTAGAGATACGATTAGGCCAGAAAACCCGTAAGATGTTTCGAAGGTTTGCAGCTTCCTGGTAATTGTACTTGTTATTTTCCAGGTGCTGCATCCATATAACAGAACTGATTTGGCGTTAGAGTTAAGCAGTCGTAGCTTTGTGTTCAAGCTGAGAGCAACCATTCCTTCAAACATTGGACAACATCCCGAACGCAGCCTTAGCTTTTCCGAAGCGGCTGGCTATGTCTAGTTCGGTTTCTCCTTCAGTAGAGAGCTCCCGAGGCTGAACATCTTTGTTTTTCCCGTATTGATTTTCGGCACCACGATTGGTCCTTCTCTCTCCACCCTTGTTGCCATTTGATGCAGATCCATGATCTTATGGGAAAGCAAGCAAACATCGTCAGCGTAGTCGAGATGTTTAAGGTAAGTTGTCAGAGTCCATCTTATTCCTCCGCTTCCTGTCAAAGCCATCCGCAGTACATCACTTATCACCAATAAAAACAGGATTGGTGACAGTATGCAGCCCTGTCTGACCCCGCTTTGGACTTCAAGTTCTTCAGACAACCTACCTCCGTGTAAGACGTGACATTTGGACCCATCATAAGTCGCTTTAATAATAGCAATTAGTTTCTCCTGTATACCCCTCCTCCTCAATGCAAGATAGATTAAATCCCTGTTGACACTGTCAAAAGCCTTCTCGAAATCAATGAACAGCAGGTGAAGTGGTGATCGACATTCGACGCACTGTTCGCTCATGACCCTCAAGGTCTGGATGTGATCAATGCAGGAGGACCCAGTGCGGAAGCCTGATTGTTCAGCGTCGAGCGATGCTTCGAGGTGTTCTTTAATGCGTTCTAGAACAATCTTTGCTTTTATTTTGGTGACTGCAGGCAACACGCAGATACCCCTCCAGTTTTTGCACTTAATCAAGTCTCCTTTTATTGGGAGCTTGACAACCATTCCCTTTTTCCACTCTTCGGGAAAGCATTCGGAGACTTACGCTGTCTCTATGAGCGGTTGCTAGATGTTGTGTGCGCTGCTTTGAGCACTTCTGCTGAAATGCCATCAAGTCGAACCACTTTGTTGTTCTTTTGTGCTTTGATGGCGCTACATACATATTTCTTTCTTACTGGGGGGTGAAGTGTGTAATCGGCAATTGGTTACGTCGGGCAACTCAGAAGATGTCAATTGCTACTGACAAAAACATGATGTAAGATTAGAGCAAAATGCTCCTTTCACCTTTGGATTTGTCCTCATTCGATATTAGGAGGATACTATCTTTATCTTTAACCGGGTGCTCATTTGAACTTTCAACAGCAGCGTTTTTTTTAGTTATTCTATAGAGAGTTTCGCTGTCGCACCTGTTTGCGGCTTCTTCTGCTTCTAGGACCAAAACGTTGGTGTGATTACGTTTATCCCGTCTTACACTACGCTGCACCCCTTTCATCTTAATGCTACACATGAATTCTAGCTCTATCTTTTCTTTCTTCTCCGTGAGCAGCTGCCAAGCGAGCTTTTAGTTGTTTTCTTTAGTTGATCTTTGCCCAAGTCACCTTAATGAGAATTATTTAACCAATAATTGATTGTTTCTCTTGACTCTGCTCTCTAATTTAATAAAATGCAATACGTACTCACCGATCGACACTTACAATGCAATACACCCTTATACTCAATATTTGCATAATTACACCCACCCATGCCATCTAATCCACCTAAGCGACCGGGCACTTTAAATTCCACACCCATAAAATCGTCTCAAAGCTCTTCATCCTCCTGCAAAACCACAACATCGAAAAACACTCTTACTACAACTAAAATCATGGATAAATCCTGGATGGATGAAAAGCTTCGTCAACAAAGCGAATTTATTGTGTCACTTCTGTCAAAAAAATTCGAAGAGTCGGAAAAAAAATGAAGAGCTTGGCCGTAAAATTAAAAAGATCAAAACGAGTATCCATAAGAAATGAATAGTATGATATTAGAAAATACGAAAACCGAAATTAAGTCGGATATTGAATCATATTTCAATTTCACTTGCAAATGTTACCACCGAATGTACGAGCACTGAAGCTTGTTTAATTGAAAAGTCCGATCAAATCAGTAGTGTACAATTTAAGGCATATAAGAAACACTCATATAAGAAAAACTCGCTTATAAGAAACACAATCAAAAACCCAGTGCCTTTTCTTTATATTTCCTTCTGAGAGTAATCGTATATGTATAAGAAACTCGCCTATAAGAAAAACACTATTATTTGTACGTTCCAAAATCAATTTTTAGAATAAAAAAGAACTGATAAATGAAAATTACATCATCAACAAACCTTTGTCAAAACTTTTTGTTTACTCATCCTTGTAATACCACCTTTAATGAACACTTTTTACTTTCCAGTGAAATGACAGCAACAGTTTTGGAAAGACCGCTAACACTCTGCAATATTTTGACATTTCTTTCAACATTTGACTTGTTCCTTGTAAATACAAAATATGTCGTTGTGTCCATTGATTTTATGTAAGAAATATTTTTTTCTTTCTTTTTCTTATATGTATAAGAAATTTTGTTTCTTGCATTTTAAGACTTTCTTATAACCGTGTTGCACTGTAAACAGTAACATTGATCACACCGCCGCTGATAAAATTGTCAAGCTTAAAAGCCGTTTCGGAGGAGTATGGTAACTAACATTGTGACACGAGATTCTTTAATATTTGTATATTAGATATGTAGAAGAAGATAAGAAATATATACCTAAATAAAAACTAAGCCTTTCATACTTGTAAAAAAATCACAACCAATCAGTAATATGTGATATAAATTTTATAATACTTACAACTGATCAAGCGGTAAGCATATTGGTCCTACTCCAGAAGACCACTCTATATTGCCACTAGTAACTATCAATGTTATGTCGTTGAGATTGTTCGTTGCATTATAATTTGGATGTTCAATGAAGGATACAATTTCGTATGTCGCTGCATATTTTGATTCTGTACCTAAGAATAGACATACAGAACTTTAACACATTAAAAATTTAAAATCAAAATTGTCATAATGCTTGAAAATCAAAAAGTATTGTAGTTGCTTCGAAATTCAATGTGGACAGTTTTGAATTCATATAATCAGAAGATTAGAAATTTTAGACCTACAATCTTTTTTTTTGAGTATTGCACCTCTTAACCTATTAAACATACTCACTAGAAGACAAGTCGTGATCGCCAACGATGACAATACTATCACTTGGATTAGGAAAAAGTCGTACACAGTGTGTTACAGTCAAAATAACACGATGACTTACTATGAAAACAAATTTTTCACCACATTTAGTTTTTTTTTTCAAAATTCTAACTGAGACTTACTTATTGATCCTCCACAAAAAATTGATCTGGTTGGTTTGTTATAAAGTGCCACCATTGATGGAAATTCTCCAATTGCTGTTTGCACACCACCAACTATTCTTGTGTTTTGGGACCATCCGCAATCACAGGCTTGAGGTCGAGTTGTTAACTTACATCTAAATGAACCTCCAACTCCAGAATTAGTTGCATCAGCAGACACGTATGCTAAAACAAGCTTTCTAAATAAGGTAGTTTTTGTAATATTCCCCACGCCACAAAATTGATCTGCTTCAATCAAATTTTGTTCTCCGTCTCGGGAAAAATAAAAGTATTCAGTATTACAGGCGTTTGGATTCTGGAAAAAGGTTATATTTGAAAAATAAGGGCAAGAAAATAGGTTTTCTATTTAAATAATGAGATTATTTTTTATTAAACTTATTATAAAATCTTATTGAAGTTATTTTTACACTTTTACTTCATTATTTGATCCTTGTCAATTTTGATAAATCATAACTGTGTGTGCGTAAAACAAAGTAGATGTATATGTATGCATGCAAGTTTTCAACATGTTATACATTTTTTGAATATATATATGTACATACATATGTAATATGTATTTAAGCAAACTATGTAAAGTGACTTTATTAAGATTGCAGACTCGATATCAAAATTTTTTTTTTAATTTAACTTATTTTGCCTTTTCTATAAAAAAAAACCGTATAAGAATATTTTGTATCGTTTCTTTAAACTATGTGTAGGACAGTTGAAGATTTATACATAGATTATGCAGATTTTTCTTTAAGTAATTTAGATACTGACGATAACTCTGTTCTGAATACTGAGTTTGGGAATTAAGGATTTGAATCATAACAAATTTAGGTATTTAAAAAAAACTACTTGTTAAATTTATAATGGTATATGAATTTTTTAAATCTCACCTTATCTATTGCAAGTGAACACTCGGCATAAATCTCATAGTCGAGTGGAGCAACAAATGAATATTTGCACGAAGATCCTGCTGGGTATTTTTGAGGATAGTAAGGAGATTCTATATAAACTGTGGAATCCGGTCGAAGTGAATATCTGTGATTACATCCTTCAAATAGTGCACTACAAATCACAAATGTTTTCAATACCCAAAAAATTCCTTTGTTTAAAAAATAAATCAATTTTATGTTTAATAATGAGTTAATTCATCATATAATCCATCTCAAATAACGAACCCAGCCACAGAATCATTTCTGAACAGCGAACAAGTCAAGAATGAAAAATAAAAAATGTACAGCCTTAACTAAATATAAGTTTTATGCACATCCATGGTGGTCTTTATCACCTTAAATAACCAATTTTTATTGACACAAATTCGCTCCCATATCTTTTTTAAACATTTTTTTTATGTAAATAATTCAAGTTGATGTAGAAGCTAATTAAATAATTATTCAATTTTTCAGGGACATACAAGACAGAAAAGCAGGCAAATTAATATCTATCATACAAGCAAGCGTATAGGTGTAAAATGTTCTATTATTAGTTATATATTTAATTTTGATTTTAGTAAAATTAATAACGGTTTGGTTTGTGAGAACTGAGATATATTACATTAATTATCTGTTCCAATGCATGCGTAGGTGCATTTATACCTATTTATGTAAATATGAATGTAGGTATATGTACAAATTAATTTATTTGCATTGTTTATTGCAATTGAGATCCATTTGCAGTCAAGGTTAAGCTGAAAAAAACAAGTACTTATTGCTATCTATTTTAACTAGGTATCAGGGTTACACTCAATTTAAAATAATATGTAATTATATTATCTACTAAAGTAGTAATACTCAATGGAGTATGATACAAAATTGCGTGGCCAAATAAGCTTTTTCTTTGCTGTAAAAATTATCATTCCCACTGCCATGTATGTAGGTACTTCATGAGTTCCTTAACACCAGTAAACGCGTTTAGTAGAAGGTGGAGGGCAATATCTGAAACTTGTCGGGGATTGTTATTGCGTGTACTTTCTTTATCTGTCCATCTTCTTTTATTAATCACACCTATCGAGGTAACCGATTGGAGAAACGTTCTGATACAATTTTTTTTTCAATCAATTGTGGAATGATTTTCCGACATTTTTTGCTGGCCAAGAAAATTAATATGAAAGAAATTATGAACAAATACCGTGTTTTGTTACCCCTAAGCCCTAATTACTTTTAAGAAATATAAGGCACTATTGAAAAAAATTTCGAAGGGTTCCACATTTGTGTATTCCATCGGTTACAGTGATGCACAATTCGTACACTTTATACCAGGGAGCCGAGCGGTACGAATCAAATCAATTCTCCGATCGATAAACTCGATAGGGGTGAATGACAGGTTATATCAGAAATAAACAAAAAACGAAATGAAATCGATTGAAAATGATGCCATAAGCAAGAATAAATACATATTCTTTTTGGATATTGCATCATCCACAGCCAAACTAAGATTTGCTGTGTTAGCAATTAAGTTGTATAAAAGAGAACATTCGATCTCCAATTAGTTAGTCTTAAGATCGACGTATAGCTGAAGGTTTCCCCCCACCAGTGCAGTGGTAAGGGATTTGAAGCTTTAAATAAAATTAAAGATAAACGAAAACTATCTGTTGTTTTATTTCCTGTTCTCCGGTAGAGAACAGAAGAAAAGATTTTTTTTAAGAAATCTTTAAACTTAAAATAAAAGTGGGGCAGTCGGTATTTTTGAAGCAACTCGTAAGTCGTAACTCGTGAACAATTTTTTCCGAAATAATTCAAACTCAAATTGAATCTATTTCGTTTTAATTATTTAGTAGTTCCGGTCAACTGAAATGACTCATACTACAAAATCCATAGAGGAAAAATAATTAAAGGAAGTGGACAATAAAGTGAAAAAAAAAATAATAATAATAATATTATATTCTTTTAAAATTAAAAGTGTTAAATAAATGACAAGAGACATTAAAATAAGATAAATATCCTTTTTTAATCCTTAAAAAAAATGACATTAAAGTGAGGAAAAAATAAATTACATAATAAAATAAATAATAACCAGAGGATAATATCAAAATAAAAAAAGGAAAAAAGAACCTGAAAATAGAAGAACATCCTCAGACATCGCAATCACAAAGTTGGATTGATGAAGACGAAACAACTGATTTCCAAGATAATTTTAGAGCTATCCAACAAAAAATACGAATAGGAAAATTAAACTAAAATTAAACAAGAGAAGGAAGAACATCTGTACTAGGCAATCATTTCTGCGTCGAAAGCCCCAACGAGTTCGATTAATGAAGAGCATCAAAAAGACATTTAAAGCATTCAAGGAAAAACACCAAAGAGAGAATCAACGCCAAACACCATATTTTCTCCAGCAGAAAATATAGAGGACATCATGAATCCTGTAGCAGAAGCAGCTGTATCAAATGGTAATTTAAGCATGAATATAAATAGTGCTTCATTAAGAGTATTGGAACTTAATCCATTAAAATATATGTATATTAAGGCTTTCTACTTTTGATGGAAGAACAGAAGATCTTCCAATATTTTTGAATAATGTAGACGATATTATTCCTACAATTTTGACCTACAACGAACAAGGTCAAAAAATGTGTATAAACTTATTAAAATCAAAATTTATAGGTAGAGCAAGACAAGCAATAGAAATCCGCAATAGGTCCGCCCCGGGTGGCAGACTAATAGGGGGTGCCATCAGTAACAGGAAAATAACTTTGCACACTACAAAAAATAAAAACACAAATAAAACAATAAATTTGTTTCCCAAATACTTACCTATATATATGTATGTGCGCATGAATTTCGTTACTGGCCTATTCTCTTAATATAAGTAAAGAAGTGAGGACAAAAATTGTAAAAGCCATCCACCAGGCGAAGTACTTTATCGACCAAATGAGCGAGGTCATTAGATACGTTCACATTCAGGACGGCAAAGTTGAGGTTAGGGAATCTTTTCTAGGGTTTTTTCCTACATCTGGAAAGACTGCCAAAGAACTTACCGACGATATCTTAAAGCAACTCAATAAAGATAGTCATTAATCTTTGTCGGGCTCAGGGATATGACAATGCTGCGACTATGGCGGGTATTAATGGAGGAGTTCAAAAATTAATCCAAAAGCTTTGTTTGCGCCATGTGCAAACCATTCTTTAAACCTTTGTGGAGTTCACTCTTTGGGACAGTGGAAAGACTTTACACATTTTTCTCAGCATCTACGCATCGTTGGGATATTCTCATAAAAAATGTAGGTGTGTCAGTCAAGCGACTTGTAGACACTAGATGCAGCGCTCATCACGAGTATGCGACTTTACGTTTTTATGTTATCTTTTATTCTGGTTCGATATTTTGGAAGAAGTTTATTCAGCACAGAAATACTTGCAAAAATCCGGGCTCACTCAAGAAAAAAGTGTAATAAAACTTAAGGCACTAGCGAGTTTTCTTCGTGAACACCGTGATGAATCCGTGAAAAAGGCCGTAATATAAGCAAGAGAACAATGCACCGAGCTAGAAATTTCAATTGAAAGGCGGGGAAGAAGAAAAAGAAGAAAATTATGCCAGGCGAAAAGGCTCAAGATGCTGGTTTGACGTTGGAAGAGGAAACACGAAGAGCCATGTTAGAATGTCAGGATACATTTTATACTGAACTTGTGCATCGATCTAAGGCCATGGAAGATAATGCGTCAGTTTTCTCAGCTCTTCAACCGAAAATATTGCTGTATGGAACGGAAGAAGAACTGCGGGCTGTGGTTCCAATGCTTACCTCGACATTTACAGAACTTACAGACAACAGTATCATATTGGAAATCCAGCGAATTCGGCGTCATATGGTAGCTTCAAAGATAAATTTAAAAGATGCAGAAATTTGGACAGCCTTTGAATTTTTAAGCTTCATTGTTAAGTGGGATTTTTCAGACTCCTTACCGAGTCTGTCATTGGCGATGAGAATTTATTTAACAATTTGCGTCTCAGTGGCATCGTGTGAACTAGCTTTTCCAAATTAAAATTAATAAAGACTTATCTAAGATCAACGATGAGCCAAAATAGGTTGACTAATTTGGCTATACTTTCAATCGAAACGGAGCACACAAAAAATATAGATTTTAATGATATAATCGAAACATTCAGTACAATAAAAGCTCGTAGCACCTTTAAATAAAATCTTTGTTCTTGTTTTTTTCTTAAATTTTTCAAGGGGTGTAAGCTTGCTTTACCGCCCCGGGTGTCACTGCCTCTTAGTCCGCCACTGCCCAAAGCATGGAGTCTGCACTTCATGAACTTTCACAAGCACAATTTATTAATAATAAGTTTGATTCTAAAATAAATGAAACAAAAAATAAAAATGACAGCCTTCAAGAAAACCGATATAATAATAAAATAAAGTAATTGGCTACCTAAACAGTTCCAAACACAAAATAATTTTACAAATCATAAGCAGTATAATCAAAACTACCAAAAACCATATGAAAACAAACAAAATTATAAACAATTTCCACAAAGATTCGAACCGATGGATGTCCAAGTTCATCTCAACTTAGACGTTTTAATAATCCAAAAAACAATTTTATCAAACAAGAACCTAATAGTACAGTAAATTTTCATTATACATATGTAGCCTGGGAAATACCAAACAAGGTTTACCCAATAACAAATTAACGAAAGATAATACAAGTATAAGATTATTGATTGATACTGGTGAAACTAACAGTATAATTAATGAAGAAGATACATCACCTAAGTATTTAAGAGAAGAGGATTTTCTCCATTAACAATTTATTATAAAAACACTCTATTTTCCCCAAAGAAAAATTTGTTTTACCAGTTTTAGAAGATGTCGAATTCCAAATTTATAGCTTTTCAATATACTAATTCCTAATAATGCTACTATATTTTACAAGGAAAAATTAATAGAACTCAATGATAAAACGTTTCCAATTTTTTTTAATAAAACTGATGAATTTGAATATGTAAATTCAATTAACCATATGAATCACATTAATGAAGATTTTAGTATACCAAATTTCACCAATGAATTACGAACAGATCATCTTAACAAAGAAGAAAAATCTGAACTATTTAAAATCTATAACCAATTGAATCAAGCTTTTTAACTTTTACTAATTATGTCAAACACGAAATACCTACTGATGATGACTCACCTGCGTGTACCAGAATATACAGATACCCTGAAATTCATAAAAAAGAAGTTGATCGTCAAATTAAAGAAATGCTAGAACAAAAAATAATTGAACACTCAACATCTCCTTACAATGCTCCTATCTGGATTGTACCAAAATAAAAAGACGCCAATGGAAACAAAGAATGGAGAATAGTCATCGATTACCGAAAATTAAATCTTAAAACTAAAGAAGATAAATTCCCTATCCCTAATATTGATGCAATACTTAACAAACTTGGACATTGCAATTATTTTACCACACTATAGATCTTATTAAAGGATTTTATCAAATTGAAATAGAAGAAAATGATAAAGAAAAAACTGCATTTATCACATTTTCTGGACATTATCAGTTTTTACGAATGCCATTCGAATTGAAAAATGCACCCGCAACTTTTAATGAATGAGGTACTAAACATAGGTAAAATCTGTTACGTGTACCTAGACGATATAATATTTTTTTCTACTAATCTCCAAGAACATATAACACATATCAAAACAATATTAAATGTTTTAAAAAAGGCAAACCTCAAAGTATCGCTTAATAAATCAGAATTTATGAAACATGAAACTGAATTTCTTGGTCACATAGTAACACCAAATGGTATTAAACCTAATGCTATGAAAATTGAAACAATAAACAATTTTCCAATACCCACAACAGTTAAAGAAATTCAAGCATTCCTTGGATTGACTGGCTATTATCGTAAGTTTATACAAGACTACGCAAAAATTATTAAACCCATTACACTTTGCTTAAAATAGAACGCTAAAATAAATAAAAAAAGAAAAAAATTATGCAGACGCATTTTTGAAAATTAAAACAATAATGAGCGACAATATTATAAGCCGACATCCAGACTTTTCAAAAGAATTCATACTTACTACGGATGCTTCAAATTTTGCTATAGGCACGGTTCTTAGTCAATCACACGGAAAACTATCTTTTTCATCATTTCATCAAGAACATTAAACAAACACTAACAAAACTATTCTACAATAGAAAAAGAACTACTTTCAATTGTATATGCAACGTCTCAATTTTGACATTACTTTTACGGTAGAAAATTCACAATTAAAACTGATCATAGGCCTTTAATATGGTTACAAAACTTAAAGGAACCAAATTCAAAACTACAACTCTGTAAAATAAAACTAGAATAATACGATTTTAAAATAGAATTTATAAAAGGAGAAGAAAATAAGGTAGCAGACGCCCTTTCTAGAATAAAAATAAATGAACCAAAAGTACATAAACATATTAGAAGAAGATTTGAGAACTAATCATAGTGCACAAGAGGATAATTCTCTTTTTATACCTATTAGCGACAAATTTCTTAATTACTTTAAGAGACAAATTGTACTTGATACCAACTCAAATGGAGATCAAACAATTATATTCCCGCATGTTGGTAAAAGAAGAATAACCTTTAAAAACACTAATCCTGACGAAGAATTATATTTGAAAATAATAAAAGAAATTGATATAAATATTACAAATGCTATCTATTTTGAAAATGATACTATATTTAATGATTTTCAAAATATATGGATAAGAGAAAATAAAATTGGAAAAAAGAATATATTACTAAGAAGCACACAAATTTTAATAGATAAAATAAAAGCACAGAAAGACCTAAATCGTATTGGAATCGAAAAAATTTATTTGGAACTGATAAGAAAATATTATATTCCAAATTTTAAAGAATTAATAAATACATTTTTAAACAAATGTAATTTCTGTATGACAAAGATAGATAGAAAACCAATCAAATTACCCTACGAAAAAACAATTACACCCAAAGGACCACATGAACATTATCTTTTGGATATTTGGTTCAGAGACAAAAATAGAAAATACCTAACATGTATCGATAAATTTTCAAAATATGTTTCAGTAGAACAAATAAAAAATAGAACATACGTAGACGTTATGAACGCTATGACAAAAATATTTTCATATATGAATAAACCCAAGCTTATTACTTTAGATAATGAAAATGCTTTTACGGCAGAAACTTTAAGAAAATTTCTATCAAACAATAACATACCTACGTAGAAGTACAGTACTGTACAGCAAACAGACATACCGGTAATTCAGACATTGAAAGATTACACAGTACGTTGAACGAGCAACTTAGAATTCTATTTCAAGTAGAAAAAACAGATGACCCATACCCATTAATAGATCAAGTTATTAACATTCTTTCAATTTATAATAACACCATACATTTGACAACTAAAGAAAAACCTATCGATATCCATTTAAATAAGGTAAATAATGAACTAATATATAAAAACTAGCGAAACCCCAGCCCACTTTGCAGGGCGTTAAAAAAAAAAAAACAATTTTTACTTCCCATAGGAGGTTATTGTTTTTGACATATATGGACGTTTTAAGGTCATACAATATCTGTCATTTTTAGAGATGTCTGTGTGTGCGTACTTTTGAACTTTCGAAAATCATTTTTCTTCCGATATCTCAAGAACGCGTAGAGATATCGACTCCAACTAAATTTTTTTCGACAGGTTATAACTTCAAAAGATAAAGAAAGGACTTTAATAGAAATTCAGTTAATGGTTGTTTTACAATAGCTATTTAAAAAAACAGTGAAAATTATGATTGGTTGCAAATATCTCAGCAACGGACAAAGTTATTGACTTCAAATAAACTGCACATTCCGGTGTAATACAAATTTGCTATAAATTTGAACAAAATTCAACATACTGTTATTTTTATAAAATAGAATTTACACATCACATTAATTTTATTATTAATAAAGCAAGTTCTATGCTTGGTTTTATAAAACGCTGGGCAAAGGAGTTCAATGATCCCTATGTTACTCTTTCTTTATACAATTGTCATGTTCGTCCTCATCTTGAATATGCTTTGCAGGTATGGACTCCCTATTACGAAATTCATAAGAAACGTATTGAATCAATTCAACATAAATTCATTCGCTTCGCCCTAAAGGGTCTTCCGTGGGATGATCCTAATGATCTGCCTCCCTATGAACATCGTATTCAGCTTCTTCAATTGCAAACTCTCCATCAAAGACGTGTTAATAATGATTTAAAATTTTTTCATCAACTCATTAATGGTGAAATTGATGCACCTTATTTGCTATCTTGTATACATTTAAATTACCGAGGCGGAACTCATAACCTGCGTACTTTTGACTTTATACATATTGACTTCCATAGAACTAACTATGGAAAAAATGAAGCTTTAAGTCGAATGAGCATTTTATATAACTTAAACTGTTCATCGATTGATTTTAATTTAAATAAGGTGGGATTAAAGTCATTGTTTAGAACCAGTGCTCCACTATCGTAAACGTCTTTATTTTATTTTTTTGATGTTCTGTAGTAATTCATGTTAAATGTTAATAATTATTATGTTTTGTATTTTGTGCGTGTGTTAGGCTATATTTGTATTATTTTCTTACTAACAACTAACACATGCACTTATGATGAGCCTCTGATCGTAGTGTAACGCTTGCTGTAAGCTAACTACTTTCTGAAAATTCTGAAGTGTAAAAAAAAAAAAATAAAAAAAAAAAAAAAAAAAAAAATTAATTAACAGTTTTTTTTTTAATAAAAAACAACAACAAAAGTTTACGAAAAAGTGTCAAAAATTGTTTTTCAATTTGAATATCTCGAGTGCTCAAAATGTCATTGATTTTGAATTAATTCTATTTTTCAAAAATAATAACATTTCTTAAGTCTGATAAAGTCTTTTTACTAAAATTGTTAAATTAAAACCAAAAATAGATCGAATACATGGTTTTTACAAAAAAAGAGACGGACCATTTTGTATTTATGGTAAAAAAATGTCAATTTGATATTCGTCAATATTTGATCATTTTCAAGGTATTGAAAATGCATTATGTTGAAAATAAAATATGGTTGAATACAATATCATTCCCCGTTCTCGAGACATTTGTCCAAAATTTTATTTTTACAAATCGGACCGATAACAATATCTTCTATGAGAAGTTAAAAATAACAAAAAAATTATTTTGTTAAAAGGCGATGTGCAATGCAACAATGGAAAGTTATCAGTGTGGGTCGCACCGAGCCTCTTTTTTATTTGTTTTATATTTTTTCATACCAATACCTTTTTCTAAACAAAAATATCTTTTTTCATCATTATTAATCCCATAATGACCCATACTCGACGGATGCGGTTACAAAAAAATGAAAACATTAAAAGACTAAGACTGGATATTTTTAGCTTAAAATTAAGTTAATTAAAATAACTATTTTGTGCTATAATTGGATACAAAATATAAAAAAAAAGTATAAACAAATATAATTCATTGTTTGTCGTTTCCTTACCAAAACTTTGGTTCAGGCCATGCATTTTTATTAAAAATAGAGATCTTACCAGGTGTGCGCAAATTCCTACATATTGTTAAAATAAGCGACCAAAATTTAATTTCTTTGTTTAACATATTTTCCATATTTTTTTATAATTTTTTTTCCGCCCTAAACCTTCTACCCTTATTCTTCTTTAATTTAAAAAAAAATTAAGAAAATCGGTCAACCGGTTAGGCTGGTTAGTGAACGAACACAAAAAAACAGACTTTCTTTTATATATATAGATAGAGATAGAAGAAGAATAGAAGTAAAAAAAGAAAAAATACTTAACAAATTAAACAAAAAAAGGAAAGACGTTGAAACAAACGAACAATTTATTTAAAAACAACAACACAAGAACGTATTAACAATAAAACTATACCTAGATATAAAAAAGCAGAAGTAATAAATAAAACCAATAATAAATAATATACTATTAAAGAAGCTAATAGCATACTTCATAATGATCAATTTAGGAAAAATAAAAAACAAAATTCAAGAAAATATATCATTACATTCTAGCAGGGTTCGGAAAATATCGTTCGCGAACCGATTTATATGGATACTTCTCACATTTTTCCGATCTTCTCACGATCCGAAAAAATAAAATTCTCATACGGATACTGTTCTCGGGATCCGAAAATTTTAGATCTCTCTCGGAACGAATTAAATTATTTTCTTTCTCTTTTTTTCATATAATTAAAACATAATTATAAGAAATCAAACCTCACCATATATTTAATAATTGTAACCATTTTAACCATTTTAATAAATTTATGTTTGTATAAAAATAAAAAGGAAGATACAAAATTACGTAAATCTTCCAACGGTCTCATTTCAACCATTTGAAAATTCTAAGGGGGGAGGGGTTATATCAGGGCCAACTTGTGCGTCCCCATAAATTCCAATCTATCATAAACAAAAAACGAAATGGAATCGATTGAAAATGATGCAGTATCAGCACTTCTTGCCATAAGCAAGAATTAATACATATTCTTTTTGGATATTGCATCATCCACAGCCAAACTAAGATTTGCTGTGTTAGCAATTAAGTTGTATAAGGGAGAACATTCGATCTCCAATTAGTTAGTCTTAAGATCGACGTATAGCTGAAGGTTTCCCCCCACCAGTGCAGTGGTAAGGGATTTGAAGCTTTAAATAAAATTAAAGATAAACGAAAACTATCTGTTGTTTTATTTCCTGTTCTCCGGTAGAGAACAGAAGAAAAGATTTTTTTAAGAAATCTTTAAACTTAAAATAGAAGTGACATACATTCATATGTTGTATGACCTACAAGTCTTAATCGCCAAAATTTAATTCGTACTGAATATAAAGCTTTTGTTATTTTCGCATAAACATAATTCTATTTAAAAAAACCATCAGTATAATGGTATTTTATTAGAACAAAGCTTTGTTGAACAAAACGCTTTGCTGCAATATTGCCATGACTCCAAAATCATAGAAATGCCATCGATATGAAACTTAAAATATATTTCCTGAAAAACAATTTTTTTTAAATTATGGTGATACTCGTATTGCAGTAAATGAGCGAAAAGATTTTTATTTTCAACTAGCTAACCCCGCCTACTTTGTTCTGCCCTGATCTTCAAATTAACAACGTAACAGAAGTTGGTTTAAATCTTCATATCCATGGTTCTAATAAAGTTTTGGCATTCATACCTAAACCAATGAGCACAATTTTTAAACTCAATTCGATTAATTCTTAAAAATCTGGAAACGCAGTTGATTTTTTATTTGCGAACAATAGCGTCTCCCAGATCTTTTCTCTTTGTATACAGGACCAACCAGAATACAGGTCGAGACTCCTTTTGCTAAACTTTCAAGAATGCATATGTGAGTACTTATAAGGACCATAAATAGCAGCAACTTATATGATTAGATTTGTGGATTCAAAAAGCCTTAACAGAATAGATGGCATCATGAAGATACCAGCTCCAGTCCAGCATAAAAACCTAAATGGACCTTATATTTTTTCAATATGTTTATCCTTGTATTTCTCTTAAACACAAACTTCAAAAACTGTTTTCTGCTTCATTCCATATCCAATTTATCACTGTTACTCACAAATTGGAAGAATTTTCAAAATCGGTTCAGTAGATTGTAGATGTAGAGATAACCAACTCTTTCGAAAAACGATGGTTTAGGTACAGTGGTTTGTCAAAAATTCAATTCGACCATTCCAAACTTCAATCTTCAATGTTATGTCTGTTTTTTAAACAGTGCTATTTGGCAAGTCTAAATTCGAAAAACATTTTGAGACATCCCATATTTAAATAAGCTGGAATATGTACATACATACATACATATGTATAGGATTACATCAATTCAGAAATTTAGATTTGTAAAGTGCAAAGCAACCGAATTTCCTGATCATTCTTCCAGGAGGATACTTTTTGGATTTTCTTTTCGATAATAAAAAATATTGAAGTTTAATGTCAACTGTCACTATCAACGGTCAGTTAATTAGTTCAAAAACACGGCGGTACAAAATATTCGTCGAAATTCGATAGCATTCATTAAATCTTGTAAGACTTTTAATTTCGAAAGCAATTTTATTTAAAATATTGAAGGAAAAAATATTTGTTTTAAATATTTTTTTGACATAGTACAGTGTTCAATAGTGCTAAGACAAAAATGAGCCATGGTGTGTTATTTTTTTAATTATTATATTACACAAACCTTGTCCTAACAATAACGAATACATAAAATCAAGAATCATCCAATTTGGTGCAGTCGTGCGAAAGTTAATGGGCGTACCGTACATACATTTCGAAGATCCTTTTTATTTATGTAGATTTTGAAATAGAAATAAAAAAATAATAATAAAATGGAAGGTTTATAGGGTGAAGAACTTGAGGATCAGTTAGAAAAAAATAAGTCTTATAGAAACTTTGTATTTTACTTTACTTTGAAGAGAAGAAGTATCTTATTTGTTATATGAATCCCCCTGTGTCAGAACTACAAGTACAGTTTGTGAGTTGATAGATTATTATTAAGAAAATAATGTAAGGTTCGTTGACATCACACCTGAATACCAAACATGAGAGAAACAACACACAAAACAAGTAACAAAAAAACTAGACTCTGAACATAAAAAAAAAGGAAAATTAAACCAATTCAAAAACGTTTTAAAGAATTAAATTTAAAAATGAATTTTCCGGCTTTCAAGTTGTGAAAAATTAATTATGGCCAGAAAGCTTATACTTCGTATTAAGTTAATTTTTCGTATGGTTGTTTGTATTTGCCGTTGTTTCACCATCATGTCTACGTCTGTTTTATAACTTTTTTGTGGTGCCTTCAATTTCCGTCTGTTTTATATTTACCGCAAAATGAAAGCTTAATTAAAAACAATGCACATTTGTGGTGACATGCATGGAACATGTATAGTTGTAATATATTTGTGTATTGTTTGTATACTTAGGTCGGTTTACATAAAGTCAATTTTTTTGAAAAGGATTAATTAATAAAGTAAAAAGTCAGTTAGTAAGAATAAGGGAATGTCATTCGTTATAAAAGTTCAAGTGGGGAATATTACCAGTTGCAGAAGTGTTTGATAAAAGGTAATACATTTTATCTAAGTACATATTTAAAGAATTAACTTTATCCCCTTACTTATACTTAAGATGGCTCTACAGTCCGGGACGGACCTGGGCCTGAACCAACATGAGTCCTCAGCTTGCCCGGACCCTCGCTAGCTGTCTCCAGTTTTGAGCGCTAAGTTGATTGAGGTCCTCTTCCACCTGCGTTCGCCAATTGAGTCGCGGTGTTCCTCTAATGCACCGCCGCACAGTGGGGCAAACATGGAAATAAGTCATTTTCTGAAAGTGGTGTTTTTTAAGATCTGATAATGGATTCTTATAGTTAATTTGTTGTAAGAATGATATGTTATCACTTTTTTTGAAATAAGTACTATTTTACCTGAGAATTTTAAGCTTAAAGTCGAAAATTCATAAATATGTATGAAAATTGGTTCATTTTTAAACGATCCGCAATAGCTCAAAACAGATTCAATTGAAATAATTTTTTTTTAATAAATCAATAAATCTGTAGAAAAAATTAAAAAAAAATAAAAAATTGGTCGGTGATAACAGTACTTTTTATGAACAAAAAAAAATCAATTTTTGTGTTATATTTTTCTTCTCATAATGTTTTGAGTTTTATCGCCATTTGCCGCTGTTGTCTTTTTTATATAGATAAATAGTGTAGACTCTTAGCTATAATTTGCTGCAAAAATCGTATCCGGAACCGTCCGGATGCGCCTTCCAGACCAATTTTAAGTAAAAAAGTGTTACGTTTAAAACAAAACAAAAATACTGTTACTGTCTTTGAGCAGAGTACTATAAATAAGCCGATAAGATTTTATAACGGGTTTCTATAAAACAGTTCTTAAGAAGCATTTTTCACTATGGAAGGGGGTCTATCTCCCCCCGTTTAGACGGGAGGGGCAGTTTAAATTTAAAATACTTTAAATTAAAAAGATTTTTGTTTTAAATAACGGTAACATTTAAAATTAAGAATTGTATTTTTTTTTTTAAAGCTAACAGTCTGTTCTATCAGCCTGTTTTTAAATTAAGTCAAATAAAGTCATAGTTTTCGAAAAAAATAAATATAAAGTTAAAATTTTACTAATTGTTGTAATTAAAATTTGGTAATTTCTTATATTTTTGTATCCTTTTCCAAATATTGTATAATTATCATTTTTTTATTTTAAATTGGTTTATCGATCATTGTAATGCTTGGTTATTAAAAAGATTTAAATTTTAAAATTGAGTAACTAAATTAAATAAATAAATAAAACAAAGTTTAAAAAATATGTAGTTCGAAGTGTGATTTTTCAAAATTTTAATGAAATGCACAAATTTTTGGATTAAGAATTTGTTGCTCTTAATAATTCTTAATTAAACACTGAAAACTTTATCAATTTATGTGTTATAGTTTTTCCGAAAAGTAAAAAATGCCGTACTCTTGCCCGATTTTTTAATTTCTATACTCGGCAAATTTGACAATAATTCTCTTAAACCTCAAGAATGGCCATTGGTGTCTGATAATGCGAATAAATATATTTTTTTTTTTAATAATATGTCCACACATCCATGTATGTACATATGTATGTACATATACATACATATGTATATGTATATAATATGTACAATGTATGTATGTAAAGGTAGTTTAAGATTCAATTCTTATCAATAATCGTATTTTCTTAAATCATTTCAATTTTTGCTAAAATTGCAAAAAGTAATTTATGCTATTTTGTGTCGAATTCAATTAATTTCCTCATAAAAACAATTTTTTAAAATTTTTTTTTCCAAAAAAAGCTATTTTTGTCCACTGTAGAGATTAACAGTGGGTAGAAATTACTGAAGTCGATTACTAACGACATTCTTTGTCTTACTTGAAAATTTCATTGAAATCGGTTGAGTGGTTCAGGAATTATTGAATTATTTCCACTTCTCCATACAAAGGGCGCCACTGTGCGCCGTCCTTTGGGATTAGATTCGAAGACTTTCCGGGCCGGAGCGTTGTGTCGCTTCACATGACCCAGTCATCTAAGTAATTGAATTTTGACTCTATTGACCAGTTCAAGATCGCTGTACAGCACGTATAGTTCGTGAATGAATATTCTTCTTTAATCTTTTGATCTCCAATCTATGCAGACGGGATCAAAAATCACATAGAGAATTTACCTCTCGAAGAAACCTCTCGAAAGAAGTTTCCACATTGCTTCGACAAGGTCCAAGCCTCGGAGGAATGGGGTGATAAGAGTCTTATAATGTGTCACTTTAGTTGCTCGAGAGAGAACGAGAGGAAGAAGCAGCGATTGCCAAGAGTTATTCTACGTTTGATTTCAGCGCTGGTGTCGTTATCTTAATGAAAAGCTATCTATATATAATGACGTTTTATCCAAGACGTGCGTCGTTCTTCTGTGTCCTTTTGAGATGAGAGCATATACTTTGTTTTGCCCTCGTTGACCACTAGACCCATCTTCTACGCTTCCGTATCAAAACTTAAAAACGCCCCACTGACACCACGTTTAGCTCTTCCAATTATTATGTCAATGTCATCCGCTTAACCGATTAATAAGGCGGACCTTTGGAAGATTGTGCCTCTAGTGTGACATCCGACTTTACACAATTATTTCCAAGACTTACATAGATTGAAGAAGACACATGACAGTGCATTGCCTTGTCTTAAATTTGTTGTGACATAAAATGCATCGGTTAGATTTTGTAGAGCATTTAAATGGAACAATGTGCCTCCTCCATTGTCATTCTGCACAAATGGAGAACTTTGCCAGGGAGGTCAAAATTAGACATAGCTCATAGTTCTTTTCTATAAAAATGCTTTTATACGGGGCAATCGATGTAAAAGTGATGGGTATCGATTTTTAGTTCCTGGGTTATTTCAAAGATCAAAGAGCTTCATTTTAGCTAACGAAAAAATTGTTGTTAATATCAAACCATTTTGATTCTTTTATAACAGAATTATGAATTTGTTCGTTACTTCTTTATAACGAAAAAACTTCATGGTCTTATGAAAAAACATCGTCAACTAATGAAATTTAATATCGACTTATAGGTTGCATCGGTTTATTAAAATAAATAGTTGGTTTAAAATTTTATTATACCTGATTATGAAAACTACATTTATGAATAAAACAAAAATTTATTATTGTACGAAAAAAAATATTATTATTTTCTGTAACTCTGTAACGGACCATTGGAAAGCAAAAAAAAATTAACACAAAAAAAAAAAAAAAAAACATCAGTGCCGCAACAAAAAAAAAAACAACAACAAATAATAACCAAAAAAAAATGTACCCACAGAGCGCAGTGAGTATTCCTTTCTTTTTTCCTTCCCAACCTGCAGTTGCTTGGCTTAGAAAGTGCATGAATTGTATTGAACTTATCTAAGCTCCCACAATTGATGTACTTGCTGAGCGAGCAATAACAGATGTATAGAGAAATACTGTTTTGACTGTCAGGGTTCGGATCGATTCACATCACTACTAAGGCATAACACTAGTAGTGTTGTGTATTGAAACCAACTTTATAATCATATTTAGTTCTCTCTTAGATTTCGTCTGTTTTAGTCTTTTTTTTTCTTTTTTATCACAATGATTGGAAATTTCAGAGTTGACTATTGTAATATTCGTGGGCTTAGAGCTAATTTCCTTTCTTTGTACGCCCATTCTGTTACAAACAGGCCAGCTGTTTTGGCACTAAGTGAAACCCAAGTAGGTGAATCTACTGATCCTGCTGAATTCCAAATTCATGGGTACAACTTAGTGCCATTATTTCTTTCCCACTATGGTCTCGCCGTCTACGTAAGAAATGATGTTGCTTACCAATTTCAACCACAATATGGTCTGAGTACCAATCCCATGTTCAACTTCATGTGGTTTAAATTCTCGTTAAACAAGAACATCTTACACTATTGTTTCCTCTATCGAAGCCCCAATTTGGACAGAGTTTCAACTTCTCGCGAATTTGATGCTCTGTCTGATTCCATCCAAAGAATTGTTTCCCTGCATCCTCACACTAAAATCGTTATTACGGGCGATTTCAATGTACACAATTCTTCTTGGCTTCAACATTCGGGCCAGACAACACCCGAAGGTATGTGTGCCGAGATCTTCGCTGAGCTTAATCACCTTACTCAGCTTGTCAACGAGCCTACCCGAATATCGGACGTTAATGGCCGAGCCGAAAACACTCTTGACTTGTTCCTTACCTCTGACCCTGATAAATACACAATCAGTGTATTAATGCCTCTAGGCACATCTGACCATTGTATCATTTCCGCAAATTTCTCGTGTCAAACAAATCCAGTTAGAGAAAGAGCCCCTGTGAGAACCGTTTGGCAATACGAGAAAGCCAACTGGGACGGCCTCAATCATTTTTTCAGGATCTTTAACTGGTCACTATGCTTCCTCGGTAGTGACGTAGACTCCAGCGCGGATATGATTACTAACATGATTCTTTTGGGAATGAGAACTTTTATCCCGAATAGGGCTAAGAGCATCAGACCCAAAGAGAAATCATGGTTCGATGCGAGCTGTAAAGAGGTTATTAGGGTTAAAGAGGCAAGCTTCCGATGTTTTAGAGCCAACCCAACTGAGGAAAACCGGAAAAAGTTCAAACAAGCCAGGAAGGCCTGCAACGCCCATATTCGAAGGACCAAATTTTTACATGACCAAAAATTAAGGCAAAAAATACTACAATGTCCCACAGGTAGTAAAAATTTTTGGTCATTCGTAAAAAACATAAAAAACAAAACATCTTCCTCGGTCCCAACACTCGTTGTCAATGACACTTCCTTCGTTAGCTCTCTTGAGAAAGCTAACTTATTCGTTAGGCAGTTCGCCGCCAACTCTACACTGTCTGATAGTGTCATGACTCCCCCAGTCCTTGAGCGTGTAAATGATTCCATGGGACAAATCTTCTTTCGCACTCGAGCTGTGGCGAGAGTCCTAAAAGATCTTAACACACATAAATCCGCTGGTCCGGATGGTATCCCCGCCATTGTTCTGAAGAGGTGTTCTTCCACGCTGGCAAAACCTTTGCGTAAGCTTTTCCATCTATCCTATTCTTCTGGGCTTGTACCGAGCAGTTGGAAAACAGCATTTGTCCAGCCTATACCAAAAAAAGGCGTATCTTCTTCACCCTCCAATTACCGACCAATTGCACTTACGTCCCTTCTTTCCAAGGTCATGGAAACGCTGATAAACTATCAGCTCAAGAAATATCTCGAAGATCGGAAGCTTCTTAATGACCGGCAGTACGGCTTTCGCAGCAATAGATCCACTGGTGACTTGATGGTTTATCTCACCGAACAGTGGAACAAATCTTTACATCGTTTTGGAGAAAGTAAGATTATTGCACTTGATATTTCTAAAGCATTTGATAAAGTCTGGCATCCTGCTCTTTTATCGAAAATGCGTGCTTTTGGTATCGATGAAACCCTTCTTCGTTGGATTAGTAACTTTCTTTCGAATCGCTCTATACAAGTAGTATTAGACGGATTCAAGTCTGAAACCCACAACATAAATGCTGGTGTGCCACAGGGTTCCGTTTTGTCTCCGACCCTCTTTCTCATTTTCATTAATGATCTCCTGTCTGCAACTACTAATCCATTAAATTGTTTCGCTGACGATAGCACCCTTAGCTTTTCATATTCGTTCCCAGATTCACATCCCTGCGCTTCGGATGTGGAACTGCAACGGCTAAATATGATAAGTACATTAAATTCTGATCTATACAGCATTGTACAATGGGGATTAAGAAATCGCGTAGAATTTAATGCTTCGAAAACTCAATGCTGCCTTCTGTCGTTAAAGGGAGACGTACCCCCTCTGCCATTGTCTATGAGTGGCACTTGCATCGAAGAAACTAATCAACTTGCGATTCTAGGTATGTGTATCACAAACCATCTTTTGTGGAATGATCACATACTTAACGTCGCCAAAAATGCCGCAAGATGTTTAGGTTTCCTTTGGAGATGCAAGAAATTCTTTTCCCCTTCTGATCTGGCTATTATTTATAAAAGCTATATACGTCCAAAGCTTGAGTATAACTCCCATCTCTGGGCTGGTGCTCCAGTAACATATTTAAGCCTTTTGGACAGTATACAAAGACGAGCTTTAAAAATGATCGGTGACAGGAACATCATCGATACTTTCACGTCACTCGAACACCGGCGTAACGTTTCCTGTCTCTCACTCTTTTATCGTTACTTTTACGGTAAGTGCTCTAATGAAATAGCCAGTTGCATTCCTCCCCTTAAACAATTCAACCGTAATACTCGCGCTTCCAGGAATGCTCATCAGTTTACTCTTGAACCCAATTTCGGGCGTACTGTCAAGTACAGGGATTCGTTTTTTAGCCGTACTACGCGAATGTGGAATACCCTTCCACGTTCTGTCTTTCCCTCTCATTGTGATGTACAGAAATTTAAGACTAATGTTCACCGACATCTCCTTTCAAATCCCCTCCTTCTTACCTAAAGCTCGCACTGTGCCTCTGACATATAAAGGGTACATAAAAACCCCTTGTGTGCGCGCTAATTATAAAAAAAAAAAAAAAAGATAATTTTTGGAGAAATATGACACACATATTAATTAATCAATCGCCTTAAGAAGTTGAGTGAAGTAACACTTCAGAAGCCGTTCTTCAAATATCCAACCATTTCTCATCGGCATATGAGAACAGATAACATCAATAATTTCTTTCTATAATACAGAACATAAAATATTCAAAAACAAATTAAAAAATACCCTAAATTGAAATTTTAAGTTAAGAAAATGTTATAGTACTAAGTTTTATTATTGTCTTAAGAATTAATTTCATTAACATTAAGTAATTTATTTATTTATGTAAGTAGCAAAATGCATTTTTTTCACGTTTTATAATTACATACTACATATAATAGGTAAGGTTAGGTTAGATTAGGTAACGGTGGCTGCTGGAAAGAAGGCCAGTCCACTTAGACCATCAATCGTCCATTGTGATACCACATGGATCGTAGGATCCTCCTACTCGTTAAACCATTTGGAACTAACAATAAAGCGGTTGAGACTGTGAAGGTCTGTGTTGATTAGATCACTGGAATTATTGTAATAGAAGTCTCCTAGGTGTATTTTACGTTTTTGTGCATGTGCAGGACAATGGCAAAGAAGATGAGGAATTGACTCTTCTTCATCCTCGTCCATACAGCTTCTAAAGAAATCGTTTGCTAGAGCTCCAAGTTGCAAGGCAACTGCCTATTAAATAGTGACCAGTAAGGACAGCTATAACGGAGCTAATGTGTCGTCTACCTATAGAGATGAGTTGCTTTGAGCGTTTAGTATCAAGCTTTGTCCAAATTGATTTTGTTGCCAGACAGGTGAGTGAGTCAGACCACCTGTGATTCACCTTCTCAATGGTATCTTGCTTTAGCATGAGTTCACTCAGAAAAAAATTTTAAAAATTTTAACATTTTAATTCTTAACTCAAGAACATTTTCTTTAAACAAGAATTTTTTCAAAAATATAGTAATTAGTTGAATCAATTGGAAGATTTAACATTCTAACAGGGAATCTTTTTTGGAATAAAAATAAAATGTTCATTTTTGGGGATGAAAATTGGAAGCAAATATTTTATTCTTAAAATAACAACGCCGTCTCTGAGCACAAAATTTTCTTGCTTATATTGAACTCCATCTCGATTTCCAAAGCAAAAATGAAGTTGCATGATGTGTAACTTTACTTACACATACACACGGACAAAACGAAACCCTCACATTAAGAACGAAATATTTGATTTAAATGTTTTGTGTTTCTCTACAAATACGTAGTTCTTGAACTGCAAAATCTAACTGTTAATTTTATTTGTGTAAAAGGAAATACCACACACACAACCCAAAGCCATCATCAGGCTAAGATCGAAGTTTTAAAATCAAATGAGTTTTGTTTCGCAACAACAATTTAGTTCTTGCTATCCTAAAAATTGCAAAATCTAACTGTTAATTTTATTCTGGTCGCCACTTCACTTCGATGTGATTTTTATAAAGTGCAGAAGAGACTCGTGAGTTTTGTGTAATTTAAAAATAACTATCTAATTATTAAAATAATGGACAATATACATATGTATGTAAGTGAATAAATTGTAAATTTGTTTCAAGAGTGGAATATGTCCACGGAGGGAATAAACGCTTTAGCAGAATGTCGAATTTCTACAGAGAACTTGTTGAAAATGCTGAATTCTCATGAAATCGACAAATTTTCAACAAAAGGGAATTTTTATCTGATAAAATGAAGTTTAGATATAATCTTAACAAATGGAGTGAACCAAACGATGTATATGTAAGTATACCAAATCAAGTGACTATTGTATAAAATAGTAGAATAAATAAAATAAAACATAATCCATGTATTGGAAAATTTCACACCTAAATTTCTCGAAATTGTCTTTTCAGTGTGAATTAGTGTCATGTTGTGCAAATGACTGTACTTTGTCCATGATTTCGAGTTGGATTTCATCTGGAACTCTAATGTTGAACCCTTCTAAACAGATAAAATCAGTGCCATCTCAAGTTTAGAGTTTATTATTTGTTTATTAATTTAATTAATATCGTTAACCTGTAATATTGTAAATAATATGTTTTTTTTTTATAAAAAAACAACATTGACAATAATAAATAATACCTTTTATGTGAATCTTAAATTTGTGTTAAACTTAAATTATTCCTCTAAGACCAATTGCAGCAACTGCTTAAGGATATCATCTTTATGGTTAAATTGGATTTGATTTCTTCTTACTTATGGACTAGGACTTGTTTTTAGGTTAAATGATTTTGGTTTTAGGTAAGTATTTAAAATTTTGAGATTTTGAGGAAATTTTATAGGTCCTTGGGGCAAGAATTAAAGTTCTTGATTATTCCTAAAGAAATGGTTCTAATGACAACAATGTACGTTTTTAAACGTACCAATAACGATAACATTAATTTTTGTGACAACAATGTTTATTCTTCGTGCATTGAAAATCATGTTCTTATTTTAAATATAAAAGTTGTTTCATTTTAAGAACTTTATTTTTGGTTTTAAAACAAAAGTTTTCAAGACTTAAATAACACTTTACTCTCTTATGTAAGTTAAGATAAATAGTTGTTGGGCAGATTTTAACTTACATATTTTCTTAACACAACGTTTAAAACTTTTGGCATAATATTTTTTTCTCTGAGTGTTTACATGTAGCTAGTGGTATACCGATATTAGATTTGTTGTCTAATAGAGGTGGAGTTGTTCCATTACTTGCAAGTTCGTCTGCTTTGCAAATACCTGGCATGTCTCTATGGCCCGGCACCCAGATTTGGTGAATATTGAATTGACCGGCCATCTCCACCAGATATGATCTACAATTTTGGGCTACTTTTGAGTTAGTAGAGACTGATTCTGAGGATTTTATGGCAGCTTGACTATCCAAGAAGATGCGTATATCAGTTGACGATATCACGTTTTCCTTGAGCCCAGATAGGACTTCTTTGATGGCAAGAAGTTCTGCCTGGAACACACCACAGTGTTTGGGTAAACGAAAGGAGAGACTTAAGTTCAGTCTGTTAGAGTATACGCCACCACCAACTACCTCATCTATTTTGGATCCATCCGTGTAGAAGTCGATATTTTCTCCAGTCCACGGCGGCTCTAGCTCCCATGAGGATGTGGGAATGGACACATAATACATACATATGTGCCAAATTTCATTCAGACCCTTTCAACCATTCTGGCCGGATTGGAAAAATTAAAAGAACTCTCTCTCAAGGCCATATACAATTTACCGGGATAAAAAGTAGCTTATGTCTTATTCCAGACTAATCCTCTTTGGAGAATTTCGTCCAAATCCGTTCTGGTGCTATTTAGCAACAAACATACATATGTACATCCAAATTTTCACATTTATTGTATAGTAGGATAGTAGGATTAAGCTGTGTAATGATTTTCAATATAACTTATTCAAGGAAAAACTACAAATAAGAACCCTTATTCAATAATTTCATTAAAATTATAAAAGTATTATTTTACAAATAATTTTTTATTGCTCAAAGGCTTGCTTTACTTTTTCAAACTTTTGAAATGGAAAATTTCGTCAGCTTACGAATTAATTTTTCGTAGATTTATTAGAATATTCATGAATAGATTTACTGCAAATTTTATTAATAAAAGAATTTAGTAATAATATGGAAATTTTGCTTATTTAATGAAGCGCTTCAAATGTATAAACTTAATTTCGTTGAGCTAATTAAACTTTTCACCGGTTGAAAATTAATTAAATTTTAATTGGTTGAACGAATGTTTACTTGCCCATAGGGAGTTATTGTTATCGGTCCGATTTGCCAAATTGAAATTTTTGGCAAATCGGAACATTTTAAGGTTCTTAGAATTTTTATCCGTCAATTGTAAAGATTAAATTCGTACGTTTGTACGTTTATATGTTTGTTTTTTTGTACGTTCAAGATAAATTTTTTAATGAAAATTTTAGTTGGTGAAATTTCTCAAAAAGAAATAATGCTATTGACTTCAAATAAATTTTATTGTGTAGATTGTGATATAATACAGAATTGGTATACATTTGTAAAAAAAACTCAACATTCTGTTATTTTTTTTTAAACAATAAAGAAAAAATGTATATATGTACATAATATTATATCCTTCAAAATAATTTTCCACTATGTGAAAACACGTTTTGAAATCTGGTAAAATTTTTTAAGAAATTCAATTCACAATTTTAATTACAAAGAATTAAAAAAGTACAAAATATTCTACCAAAAAAATAGTAAAAATGTTTTTTTTTTATTATAATATTATCTCGAGAGCGGGAAACTTTAAACATCAAAAATCGAATTTACAGTTTTTTTTTTTAATAGAAAGAAAAAGAACAACTTACCAAAAAATCTCAAAAGTTGCTTTTTGACTTGAATATGTCATTTTAACTTAAAATTTATTTATTTTCTGCATAATATAACTGTTATCATTTGTTTTTTGTTTTATATGAAATTGTTATCAATCAACAATAAAAGTTAATCGATTATTATCAGGAATGCCAAGTTTTCAAAGTATAATGGGAAGTTATTAGTTTGGGTCGCATCCAGCCCCTTTTTTGTTGTATTTTCGAATTTGGATTAGTGTACTTTTTTTTCTTCCACTTCAAACACTGGCACTGTGCTCTTAAAGATCATTTTAAGGGTAAATCCCACAATTTGTATGAGTAATTAATAAAATAATAAAAACATTTTCGAGCTAAATGAAGTACATAGCTATGTATTATGTTTGATTTGAAAATTGATCTACTAAAAGTTGGTAAAATATTACAATATAGATAACTCAATATTATATCTCCTAAAAACAAAGTGCATTCAGGCTCATAAACACTTAAGTACTTGCACATTCCGTTAGAACATCCGATTTTTTTTAGAGTAACCTACTTTCATTTTATTTAAACTCTCCTTTTGATAATAACGACATAAACATCAAAGTCAACAGAACACAATTTGAATGCTAATTAAAAAACATTATTTCGGTATAAAAAAATCAACAGACGAGGACACTTGAAAATACTAATTGTCAGAAAATTTGTACATATATACAAAATGTAAAACAAGAAAGAAACTTAATTACCATAGAACATTTTGTAATAATATAATCGTCAAGGATATACACAGCTAAATGAAACAAAGCAATAAAAACAACTCATTACAATTCACCATATAACACTGAATGTAAAATAACAACGAGCTATGGCTTGACTGGAAGGACCAAAATATCCATGATGAAATAAAAAAAATCTTAATTTGAAGCGAACTCTTTCACTGTTGTAGTCAAAAGCTTCGTCATGCTTCTCATTGTCACACTCACACACAATATAAAAAGTATACACCCCTGCTCAGGATCCATTCATTTGACATAATAATGCGATTTGTGCTTCCCTCTATGTCCTTGCATTTAATTTTTTTAACATGATCTTTGTCCGTTGCTTCCTTTTCTCATCACCATAGTATTATTATTGTATAGTATAGAAATATAGTCGACGACAACAACAGGACTAGGATGATGATGCCGTCTTGTAAAATTGTGTGCCCACTTGTACTCTTGTTATATTTCCGTCAAGTGATTTTTTCCCACATGAAAGTAAAACAATACGAAAACAAAAAAGGTGGATATACTGACGAGATTCTGAGTGAAAGGACATAGAAATAACAAAGTATCAAGAAATCAAAAGAATACTTCACATCTTTATAGTGAATGAAATGAGGATGTCGAATGCGAAAGGTTTGAGGTAAGAAGAAAGCTCAAGATAGACGAATTGAGCTGTAGCAGCTAAAGGATATCTTTAAAGAATATTTTTTAATCCGAAACCGGAAAGACTGTATCATTTTTTTATTCTCCTAGCTTACTACAGGAAAAAAGAAATCGATTTATCATTTTTATTATAATTATTATTGTTATTATATTATTTAAATAAATTAAAAGGTCAAAGATTTTTTATAAATTTTGATTGATTGGTTCTGGTGAACAATATAATCATTTTTATGTCTAAATTTTTTGTATTTGTATGTTATTACATTATAAAGCTATTGCATGTTATAGGTATGAAATTCCAAATTGTTATTATTATAATTATTATGCATTACGAAATAAGTTATTTTTCTAGCGTTTGTAACCATTATAAAAAGTGGTCTTAGTGAAATATGTTCCAAGTGTTTCGTCTTCGGTTAAATTAACGACCAAATGTCCAAAAAGGAAATTTTCCGTTCATTGCTTCTTAGTAAAATATAAATTTTTAATTGTGGTTCAACAGACTATGGTCATGATCACCATACTAAAAGTATAAGAAAGTGCAACTTTTGCGAACAAAAAAATAATAAAATGTTGCAAAAACAGGGAAAATTATTCATATTTGAGGACTTCCGTTGCGGGCGATGCTTAAACGGTTCAAGTAATCTGAAAAATATGTATGAAAGAATTTATTCCTCTTTAATAGTGTAAAAAATGTCTGCTAATAGTGTACAAAATGTCTGCCATATCTTTTAAAATGGACCCACTTTAACCTTTTTTAAGGTAATGCATAATTGCCAATTATTTGCCAAAGAGTTTGTTCAACATAAAAGAATATTAATCCATCACTGTTCCAAACTTCATCCAGATCCGTTCAGTCATTCTGGCGGGATTGGAAAAATTAGAAAAAAATCTATGAAAAGGGAACCATACCTTTTACCGGGATAAAAAGTAGCTTATGTGCTATAAATTTTCCTTTAATGTTACTTTTAGTAGGAGACGGGAAAGTACCTCATGTTGAAAATAAAATTGAAATTGATCGCGATTTAGGAGAAACAGTGACTAGCATTGAGGATTTAATATCGAAAGTTTAGATATCGTCGAAATAGAAAATATAAGGTAGATATTATCAATGGATGTGTCAAAGGGCAATATTGGCATTAGCGTTAATAAAATTAACAACCTTACTTTAACTAAACTTCCAGGAAATTCAGTTACCTACATATACAGTATACATATCTATTGATAAATGTAATGGATCAAGTAAATGTGGGCCACTACCAACAGGAGTTTCTTCTAACTTGAATAAGAAATCTTAAACCACGAAATTAATGTAACGCAGGAAGGACTTTTATAAAAATTGGTCAAGCGGTTTTTCAATATAGCAGTTAAAAAAAAGTTAAAATCGTTGTTGGTAGCAAATATCTCAGGAACGGATAATACCATTGACTTCACATAAATTGTATTGTGTACAATGTTATGTGGTACAAATTTGGTATAAATTTGAAAAGTTCAGCATACCGTTATTTATTTTCAAACTAAACAAACATATTTTGAAGGTAGGTATACAATGAAGGCAGAAAGATATTATGTTCAAAACATTTTTCTACAAATTTTAGAAAAAAATTAAATGGACAGTTTTTTTTACAAAAAATAAAAAACAAACAAAAATTAACCAAAAAATATCAAAAGTTTTTTCTTGACTTGAATATGTCGAGTGTAGTTAATCATTTTAACTTAAGATTTATTTTATTTTTTGCATAATACGACTGTCAACACATGGTACGTTTTTGACAAATAATATCGAACAGACTTTTTTTTACAAAAAATAAAAACCTTTATGTCAATACCTAAATACTAAAATGTTGACGAATGAAACTTGATATTTTTTACAATAAATAAAAACTACAAAAGGCTCTAACAAAAATGTTGTTGGAAATAAAATTTTTATCAATCAACATCAAAAGTAAATAGAAAGGAAAACCAAATTTTCAAATGATGAATAGTGGGAAGTTATCTGTGTGGGTTGAACCCAGCCACTTTTTGAAAACGTAATCTTAATTGCGATCATAATAACCGAAATTGAAGCGGACGAAGTCGCGGGCAACAGCTAGTAATTAATATTTAATTAATAATTATCCGTGTAAACGTAATAACAGAATAATTACACGGGTGTTAAATACACGGATAATTTTATCGGGTGTTCTAATTATACGGACTCCATGAATGATGTAGGTATCCGTGTTTTTCAAATACAAGAATAGAATCGTGAGCTGTGGTCTGCATGCACCCAGACCTTATTATTAAAGAAATTAAAATATACTCGTACTGTCTATTTTCTCAATTTTTAGTTGGTGAAAAACATTTAAAGTTTCCTTAAGTCATTAATATAATAAATTTGCCTTTAATAATTTTCTATTAAAATCTAACTAGCAAAATTTCATCACCAACCGTTCATCTGTATTGTTATTTTATAATAAAGCTCCGGACAAGATTCTCTTTGCTGCTTCGAAATATATGTCAACGTTTTCCTAATTCATAGTCACAGTTGTTAGCGCTCGCCGCTCATTGAGACAAACGTATACAGTTGAAATTATAGGACTTACAACTGGGAATGAGACATTAAGCTCGGAAACTGTGAATGAACAATGAGATACAGATAAAAATGAATTAAAGAACATATATTCAACGACAAGTTGGATTCTTTTTTTTAAATTAAAATGTAAATGAGGGCTTCCCTCTATTATTTCAGTTTAATATAGGTATAAACATATTAATATACGAGTATTAGAGTAAAGTTTAGTTAGAATTCAACACAAAAATAGTATTAAAATTGTACACAAAATATTAAGCTGTCTTTCAAGAAAATAAACATATTCCTTACTGATGTTTAAAATGTTTATTTATACATTTTTTGTTTAACATAATATTTAAAAAGTCTCCATGTATGAAAAATAAATGTTGTTACGAAAGAGTTGTTAATGCCGCGAGAATGAATCTATGTTGCCATGATCTGATAAAGGTTTCTTATAGAAGAGTCAAAAACAAGCATTTTTTACTATAGCCCGCTTAGAGGGTAGGGGCATTTAAAAAAAGGTTTAAATTAATTAGCGACAACAATAACAACAATAGTAACGGTTTTGAAAGCCAGAAATTTTTCTTTAATCCCAAACTCCCACAATGTTAGCCAATGTGTATCAAAATACAGACTTTTGACTCAACTGAAAGCATGCTTTTAATATGATGTATTTTTCTATTAGTAAAATGTTCACCCGTGTGATGTTTAGACGAGCCGCTAATTCTAAATAAATTGCTTTGTTTTGTTTACACCTCAGAAATTCAGAAAATGTATATCCTACATCGGTGGCTCATCATTAGTGCATTTGTTAGTTGTAAGATAATCTTATCTTATTCTAATCTACACATACGATTAATTTTTTCTTGTAGGCATACCATAGTTTGTTCTATGAAAGTCAATATGAAAAAGTTAAAAAATTTACAAGTGGCGAGATCCCACAAAGTAATCAATGTTAATGCAAGAAAGATGAGGAGCAATCAATAAGAGTGGAAAAAGAAAACTTTTGGAAGGGGAAAAGTTGAAAATCTTTGTTATTATTAATCAAAGTACATAAATAAAAACAATAGATTGGATCCTACCAGAAAAAAAAAGAAAAAAAAGAACAAATAAAATAAACACTTTCACAATAAAATTAATAATTAATTAATAATTAAATAAATTTTAAGTTAAAATGATTAACCACACTCGACATATTCAAGTCAAGAAAAAACTTTTGACATTTTTTGGTTAATTTTTGTTTGTTTTTTATTTTTTGTAAAAAAATTGTCCTTTTCATTTTTTTCCAAAATTTAACCAAAAACGTTATTTCACATTGTAGAAAAATGTTTTGAACATAATATCGTTCTTCCTTCATTGTATACCTACAGTCAAAAAATGTTTGTTTAGTTTTTCAATTTACAGTAAATGCTGAACTTTTTTCAAATTCATACCAAATCTGTACCACATAACATTGTACACAATACAATTTATGTGAATTCAATGGTATTATCTGTTCCTGAGATATTTGCTACCAACAACGATTATAACTTTTTTTAAACTGCTATAATGAAAAAACCGCTTGACCAATTTTTATAAAAGTCCTTCCTGCGTTACATTAATTTCGTGGTTTAAGATTTCTAATTCAAGTTATTAGGGTAGGTACCTATTTTAAGTCGAGGGAATGTGAATTAAGAAACTCCTGTGGGTAATGGCCCACATTTACTTGATCAATTACATACGTATATCAATAGATGTGTGTTTTAGTTTTAAGTTTTTTTAAAAAATAAATAAAAACCGATAAAGAAACCAAGTTTTTTGGAATTCTTCTTGGTGATAAGAAAGATATAGAAATTTAGTTTTAAGTTAGTTCTCAGGCCGAAAGGCCTTAGCATTAAGATATTAGTTTAACTTAGAGCGTCCGCATAGGGCCAGTAAGTTAGTTGTAAGTTATTGATATAATGCTAGTTTTAAGAATTTTTGTCTAGCTTTAAGTAGTTGTAAGATTGAAATAAAATAAAAATGAATTACAAATGTGTGTAGGTAACTGAATTTCCTGGAAGTTTAGTTAAAATAAGGTTGTTAATTTTATCAACGCTACTATTTCTTCACGCCAATATTGCTATTGCCCTTTGACACATCCGTTGATAATATCTACATTTTCTATTTCGACGATATCTAAACTTTCGATAATAAATCCTCAATGCTAGTCACTGTTTCTCCTAAATCGCGATCAATTTCAATTTTATTTTCAACATGAGGTACTTTCCCGTCTCCTACTAAAAGTAACATTAAAGGAAAATTTATAGCACATAAGCTACTTTTTATCCCGGTAAAATGTATGGTTCCCTTTTCATAGATTTTTTTCTAATTTTTCCAATCCCGCCAGAATGACTGAACGGATCTGGATGAAGTTTGGAACAGTGATGGATTAATATTCTTTTATGTTGAACAAACTCTTTGGCAAATAATTGGCAATAATGCATTACCTTAAAAAAGGTTAAAGTGGGTCCATTTTAAAAGATATGGCAGACATTTTGTACACTATTGGCAGACATTTTTTACACTATTAAAGAGGAATAAATTCTTTCATACATATTTTTTAGATTACTTGAACCGTTTAAGCATCGCCCGCAACGGAAGTCCTCAAATATGAAGTCCTCAAATATGAATATGAAGCCCTCAAAGATGAATAATTTTCGCCATTTTTGCAACATTTTTCACTGATGCTTCGCTGCTATTGGTCGTAGTGTAATTTTATATAGCTTAAAGTCTTCCTCGATAATTGAACTTTCCAACATAAAAAGAATTTTTCAATTCGAAGCAGTGGTTCCTGAGATTAGCGCGTTCAAACAAAAAAACTCTTCAGCTTTATATATTAGTATAGATTTAATAATAGAATGACGTTTTTGACATCTGGTAAAATTTTGGAAAAAAATCAACTGACTGGTTTTTTGCTTCGAATATCTCGATAGCGGACAACTATATTCACTTCAGATATATGTATTTTATTGTATACATAATACAACTTAAACATAGGTATGGTATAATTTTGGCAAATATCAAATTAACAGTTTATTTTTACAAAAAATAGAAAACTATTACAAGAATTTACCAAAAAATTCTAAAAGTTGCTATTGATTCGAATAGGTTTTACGCGAGAGTGGTCAATCATTCTTCGAATTTGTTTTATTTTTAACGTAATACATCTATTAACATACATTTTTGACACATAAAACTTAAACTTACCAAAAAGTGTCAAACATTGATTTTCGACTCAAATATCTTCATACAACAAACAATGAAATTGACTTCATTGTGTATTTTTTTTTTAACATTACGAATTTTTCAGTAGCTGATAAATTTTTTCGTTAGTAAAATTGTTATCAATCAACAAATAATAAATTGATCAGTTTTTTACAAATATACATATCGTCGCTTGAAAAGCAAACTGACATAAGTCAAAATTTGTCGATTTTGAGTTGAGTATATAGATCGAACCGAAAAAAAAATACTAATTTTCTATCAAACCGTTATAAGTATAACTATTAAACTGACATCAAGAATCAAGATGTCTTTTTGGTTTTCATTGAAATTCATAATTAATATGAATTTTTTAAGTACAAAAAAATTCAAATAGCTGAAAATTCAAGAATTTTGACTGCAAGGGAACACTTGATACCTGTTATTTAAAGAAAAACCATTTAGTTTTTAATTCAACTTATTTTTTAATTTATTCAATTAAGATTCTTGAAAAAAGATAGGATTACAAAATTTTGTATTTCTACTTGACTGCTCTTGGCGAGATCTAATTATCAATTGAACGTTTCTAGAAGTATGACAAAGACAACAATACTGATATAAATATATATATGTATAGATATTTGTTTTTATTTAGTTTTCATTCCTTCGATTTAGTTTTCAGCATTGACAGGTTTGGCAACATTCCCCCCTGGTAAGCTGGTGGGTTCTTTCTGGTTACCGTCTTTACCAAACCGCCTAACATCAAGTACAGGCAAGAGCCAAGAGCCACCTCCTTGAAGATGAAATATTAATTCCGAAACGCGTACCTACCGTTTGTATAAAATAAATAATAATATAAGTTGTGATATAATTTCTTCTATTAAAGTAATGTATAAATTAAATTATTTTAAAATTTGTTTATTTTACTCTATTATAATTACACGGATTCAAATCCGAGTAATCGGGAGCTCTAATGCAGACATTATCGATAAGCTTTTTCAGCTAACTGATCTCTAGTATTCTACATAAGGTTGTTGAGATCACCTCACCCACCTGTCTGCGTGAAATAGGTAAGATAACGTAGCGACAAGATTTCATAACGGATTTCTATAGAACAGTTCAAAACAAGCATATTTTACTATGGGAAGGGGGTCTACCTCCCCATATTTAGGTGGGAAAGAAATTGTTAAAAAATAACGGTTGAAATAAAGTAAAATAAGTCCAAAGTTTTTGACAAAAAAAAATACAACTAATTTTAGAGTCAAAATTTTTCAAAATTTTAATAATAGCTGTGTTTTATTATAGCAATGATCCAATCTGGATTAGATCAAGGAAAATAAAACAACTCGGATCATCATTATGTTATTTTTGTATTTCAAATCTAAATTTTGAATCTAAAAAATAGATCCAAGCATAAAAAAGAATTTCATTTTGTTGTTGTAACGTTAATAAATAGATGATCTGATCTGGATCACAGGGAAAATAAAACACAGCTAATATAGTTTTCAGTTTTTGATTAAATCAATAAAAGCAATAAATTCTTAATAAAAAAATTATTCTTCAAACTTTTTTGTGTTGGCCATAATATTAGTTTTCTTCCAAAATTATGGTTTTTTCCACTTGATTTAAAAATAGGCTAAGACGCTAAGAGAACATGCTGCATGCATAATATTTCTGAAAGCGTTTAATTCGTTTAAATACGAGAAAATTAAACAATTTTTCCGCAGTAAAATGATTGGACAAATTTATTCAAGTTGCTTTAACATTTTCCAATAGGCAGATATGTAACTAAATTGAGTTAGTGATTTTTTTATGGTTTTTGCTGGGAGTTGCTCTATCATGCCTAAACGGCTGAACGGATTTTGATGAAATTTAGTTATGTGATAGATAGTAACCTAGAAAAGGATATGGGATATTAATATTCATGCTATCGTACTTAAGGCGTAGGCAGTAGGCAGAAAACTAATTAAGTTAGTGATTTTTAATCGTTTGTTTTAAAAGTTTACCTCATTCACGCCTTAACGTCTGAACGGATTTTTATAAGACTAAGTTGATTTAAAGATAGGATCCTAGACACGGACACAGGCTTTTTACGCCGGGAAAATACCTCATTCCCGCGGAAATCTAGCGTGATCGTGTCAAGAAGCGCATGACGCCATAGCTACTGAAATGATTTTGATGTTTTTTTTTTAACTGAGTGTTACTAAGACTTAAGGTAGGCGCCATAATTTAGGGAATTTATGATAAAACTAGCTTTTACTCGCGACTTCGTCCGCATAAGTTTTTTTTTTTTCTCCCGGCTGTAAGTCCCCCTGCAACACTATCGTGTTCCGGTCCTCAACTTCACATCAAAATTTGTTCAAAAGCAACCTAAGCACATAATTCATAGCTCCGAATGTTACCTTAGTAAATATAAAAAGTAAGTAATGTAAATCGGTTTAAAATACTACTAACTACCTACCTGCCAACCCCCGATGTTAGACAGTGTGACATCCACAACATCGTCTGCGTAGGAAGGATTTACAGCCGGGAGAAAACAAAAAACTTATGCGGACGAAGTCTCGGGTAAAAGCTAGTTGATAATATTGATGAATAATAAAACAAATCCATAAAATCATAAGAATTAAGGGAGCATTTTCATTGCAGAAATTTAATTTTTTGTTGTGTGACCTTTGTTTTTAATTACAGCTTCACAACGACGCTGCTTAGAGTTGATTAACACCTCATATCCTTGTAGTGGTATTGACTTCCAGGCGTGCTCAACTACCGCCCATAGCTCATTATTATTTTTCGATTTCGCAATCCAGACTTCTTTTTTCATGTCTGCCCAAATATTTTCAATCTGGTTTAGGCCGGGAGACTGAACAAGCCACTCCATAACCTCAATATTGTTGTTCAAAAATCATTGTTTTGCTATTCTGCTTGTGTTATTTGGATCATTATCCTCCTGGAAGACCTATTAGAGCGGTATATCGTATATGGCATATATACAGCATGACGTTTTTTAATATTTCTACGTAGGAATGCTGGTCCATTATATTTTTAATCCAATATATTGGATCAACTCCATAATAGGAAAAACATCCCCACACCATGATGCTCGAACCTCCATGTTTGATCGTTTTCGTTGTATACTTAGGGTTGAATTCGGTATTTGGAGGCCGTCTTACGTACTGCAGAGACCCTTTACCACCACAATACATGCACAACCTTACTCGCGTCAATCCAACGAATATTTCTCCAATTTTCAGAACCTCATTATAAAATGGTCCCGCGCAAATTACAATCGTTTAGCTATATGTATGTATCTTTTTCAAAAGTAGGACTTTACGTGGACTGTGAACTTAACATGCAAATTGTGATCCCTCAAACGTATTCTTGCAATATGAACACCATACGTTATGTATGTATATGCCGTATGTAGTTGCTGCGAGAGGCTTTATCTTCGAGAATTGAATAACTATATAGTATTGTCATTCATGGTATCAGAATTTATTTCCTATCATTTTTACAAAACAGCCAACAAGTTCCTGAACTTCCTTGTAAGTTTATCATTCCTTTATTCAATTTTGGATGAGTTTTCGACTTTCTGGTGTGCGGTTTTCTACGACCCACTTTATTAAAAAAAACTTACATTTTAAAACAAATGTCATACAAATTAATAAAAAAAGCCAATAACTTACTGTTAAGTGAAAAAATGTCTACCTACTATAAAAGGTAGGTATTGATGTGAAATCATCTTCAGTGATGACGATGAGGCTCATTTTCACCTTTTCATTGCGTCACTGTTTGGTGCAGTTTTTGGGCTGACGATGACGGTGGTGGCACGGCGAACGCGACGCACAGTGGAAAATAATACACTTTTTCAGATCGATAACTTTTTTGTTTTTAAAGATAGAGTTTTGAAATTTTGCACAAATATAAAGCAGTTTTTGACGTTTCTATTGACATGTGCTTTATTAGATTATGAAGATTTATACATATTTAAATAAAGGAAAGATGTTAAAAATCGTCGAAACTTGAATTTATTTGATCAACTTACTTCAAATTATTTAATCAAAATTGGAGGAAATAACTTTAAAATATTTAGAAAAGGAAAAAAAATTAATTTAAAATAAAATAAAAACGAAAATTATAAATAAAGCATTTCATTTTTTTACATGCTTACATTATTCGATTACAAAAATGCTAAAAAATTATTTAATAGAAGAATGTATGCATGAAAAAATAAATTCAAAATTATAATAAAAAAGAAGAAATTAATAAAATATAATCTTAATATGCATATTCAATAATGTTACCGTATAGTTTTACCTGGTACAAATAACGTTCATAATTACTATCTATAATCAGATCACTCGTCAAGAAAATTTTTAAAACGATTATTATTTAGAATCCGAAATCTAATTATAGCTATTAGCTCAAATTTTGAAAATACCCATTTTCAACATTATTTTTATATTTTTTATTATATTTCAAAAACTTGATGTGGTAGCTTTTTTAAAACGATGAATTCGTTTTTACAACAAAAAATCATTCCAAACTGTTTTTGTTTTTTCCCTGAAAACCCGTATTTTGTATGGGAAAACAAAAATTAATACCTAATGTGGCCTTTCTGTGTTGGTACTCTTATTACTATTTTCGTAATAACTTCTGAATCCACACGTTTCCGCAGATAATTTTTACCAATATTTTTTCATGAAAAGCTACAAATTACAATTAAATGTAAAGCGTGGGTAAGCGTGGCTAAAGTCGAAAAGCTTCCTTGAAGTTTAAAAATATTTTTTTTCTCTTATTTCATAGTTTACCCAATTTATCGTGTACCGAAAAGTTAAATTAAAAAAAAATATATGTATGTATTAATTAAAATCTCCAGATAAAGACCTTTCCAGAAATAATATAAGTATAATACTTTATAACTTTATCTACAAAATCTTATGGAAAATTAACTTCAAAAGCGGTGAACTAACAGTTTTAAAATATGTGTTGAAAAAACATCGAAGTGGGGCTTATAAAAAAAAATGTATGTCAATTAATAAACTTTTTCTTTGTAATTATCTACTATAATTTTATTATTATTATAATAAGGAGTTGTATGTCCTTACACCGACACAGCATCCTTTTTAACTTACATATTTTCACAGAAAGACAAAACTTCGATTCATAATATCAATTATTACATTTTCGAATTAAATTTACAATAGTTGCTTTACTTTTTTTGAATCAGCAAAAGCTACCTAAGCAAAGATCTAACCAGTAACCACTTAAGAATTTAAGAATTATTTTTTTGTCCCAGTTATATTAGCATAAAACCAATACTTGTCCTAAAAACAAAAACTCAAAGAAAAACTAAAGAAAGAAACATAAAGACGAAACAAGAAATGAATGGAGGGTTTTGTATTAGACCTACGATAGTTTTCCATAACAAATGTGCAACATTGCAAATTTTGGGTCATATTGGATCGATTTTCTCGATGCGAGATTATTTTTTGCGGACCAATCGCGCCTTGCGTGACCAAAGCAACTGATTTTGGTTTATTTCACGGAAATTCTTTTGTAGGCGGAGCTCCTTTTTGGCCACATCATTGTATTCGATTTTGGGGGGAGCAGTTGGTTACGTCGTCGGTCGTGACGGGAAAGTCTGTACTTTAGAATTTTCGTTATTATTGTTTGTGTCTTTTTTTAATGTTTCTTTTCACATTTCTTTCCCTGAGTATTTTTTGTCTATGTAGGTACCGCGAAAGTATTTTTAACGCATCTGTCTTTTTTGTTTTTTATTTTGTGTTTAGTATCTTCGTTTTTGAATTTACTTTGAGTGAAAAGCTTTTTCTAGGGTGGTGTGACAGTGTTAGTCGAAACTCTAAAATAAACGCAAGAAAAATCTTGTGTAGTCACACACAACGAGAGATTCAACAAAAATAAACTGAATGCCTAGCCTAGTGTCATACTGAAATAAAAATTAAGGGCAAGAGAAAGAGGGACTTCAAATTTGGTTACCAACACAAACACAATTAAAAACAGAAATTTCGACTGACCGCGATTCTACATTTTTCCTATGGGTTTTGGACAAGTAATGCAGTGCATTATTCATAAAATTTGAATAAATCGATTTGAAATTTTATTTTTATAAAGTTCCCATATGAAGTTATTGTAAACTGTCCGATTTGTCGACTTGAAGAATTTGACAAATCTCGACATTTCAGGGTCACTTAATCCATCATTTAGAGAGATGATTGTGTGTGTATGTGTTTTATAGGTTCGTACTATCGAAATTCCTGTTTTCTTTGACAATATTTCTAGCAAGAGCTAACAAATTACCTTCAAGAAATTACTTGGCAAAATTTTCACAAAAGAATAAGAAGTTGAAATTTTTTTACAAAAAATATAATTTTAAAAACTGATAAGGATTTTTTTTTTTAACTTAAAAAAAATCAAAAATTACGCAGAATTACTAAATATAAAAATTAGTAAAAAATAAGATATTGTTCAACAAAAACTTAAACATGTTTTTTTTCTTCCAATGAAACGAATACAGATGGTTACTGTGCGCCCTTACGTGGATTAAAAAAAAAAAATACTTAAGTTTTTGAAAAATGCTGTTCAGAACATATTTTTTAAGGCCGGGTACAAACTGAACGTTATGTCGGGTCTTAGTTCAGAACGTTATCAGTGTTTTACGGATATAAGAAACACTCATATACGAAAAACTCGCTTAAAAGAAAAACAATCAGAAACCCAGTGCCTTCCCTTTATATTTCCTTCTTAGAGTAATCGTATATAAGAAACTCGCCTATAAGATAAACACTCTTATAAGAAACACATTTTTACTCACCAATATCAAATTTTAGAATAAAAAAAAAACGATAAACGAAAATTACTTCATCAACAAACATTTGTCAAAACTTCTTTTTTACTCATCCTTGTAATAGATACCACAGTTTTCCACTTTCCAGTGAAACGACAGCAGCAAATACTTTGACATTCCGATTACACGAATATTTGATTTATCCGTGTATTTAGAATATCGGGATTTGAATCCGTGTAATTATAATTACACGTATATTTCAAATACACGGATAGTAATAGATGTCCGGGTTTCCATTATTTTAGTTTATTTTATTGAAACTTGTTTAAATAAAATAGGAAAACAGTCAGCTTGCCAAAACTACCAAACTAAAACAAAAAAAAAAGAGCAAAACCATTATTATATTAATTTACATAGAATCCGTGTATTATTTATCCGGGTAGTTAAGATCCGTGTACACGGATAATAAGAGAATTAATTACACCTGTATTAAATACACGGATATTTTTTTGGGCTTTTCTTATTACTCAGTGGTATCCGTGTTTTTCATATACAAGTACATAATCGTGTGCTCTAATTTCGATCAGCATTTGACTTGTTGCTTGTACATACAAAATATTTCGTTGTGTCCATTGAATTTATATAAGAAATTTTCTTTCTTATATCAGTGTTTCTCATATAAGAGATTTTCTTTCTTATATCCGAAGTTTTTATATAAAAAACTCGGATATACGAAAGAAGATAATATCTTTTATTTGTTTTGAAATCATTAAATCTGTTATATAAAAAAAACACCCTTAAACTAAGATATTAAATAATGTAATAGATTGTTTTGATTCTTATTTTATATTAGCCTTGTTTTATTGGTAATTTTACGAGGAAAACAACAACACTAATTAGTGAACAAAAATAAGCTAGTAATCAATAAAAGTATTTAAGGGAAGATAGAGTTTCGAATTGTGAAATGTAGGAGGCAGTCAAGTGGTGCAAAAGAAAATACATATAAATGAATGAATGTTGGCAATCATGAGAAAGAAGATAAGCCAGAAATTTAGAATTTGTATATTTACATCTTTTGTTTTCATTATTCATTTTATTTTTTCTATTTTTAAGTGCGCATTTCGCTTTTATATTTTATCCGTGATAGTAGATTTTGAAATTTTGACATCAATAATTTGACAAGTCAAATTAAGAGTGAGCTAAAAAGTGAATAAAGTGATTTATTGGTCCTCGTATTATTATGATAGAGATAGATTACCAAGAAAACACAGTATTTATGACTAATAAACAATATGCATTATGAATATTAAAAGTTATACCTCTGCCACTATTTTAAGAAGGTTTTCCCTATATTTTAACTCGTTGTAATAAAAACATCATTATTTTTATTGCATTATAGTATTATACGTAGCATTATAGTACTGTACTCGTAGCATGATGGTTAGTGAGTATGAATAGGACTGTCATGCTTTAATCCCTGGATGTGTCACCTGAAAGTCTTGTGAGGAATTTGACAAATTTTCCAAGAGTAATACTTGAATCCATTCGGATTCGTTTTAAAACTTAACATTACTCGCACACAGAATTGGCACACCCTTCACTAAACTCTTAGCTCCTATTTTTCCTATCCTATTACTTTATTTTCTCAAAGTTCTATTAGTTTTCAAGAAAAGAATATATGTATGTAGGTAAATCTTAGTTTTGGAGATCTTAAAATAGCACAAAATTATAAATACATTTTTGAGTAGGTACCTAAAATAAATATTAAAAATCTTCGCACTTTTTTTACTCCAAAGGTCCAAAAGTGGTCTAAGGTCATAAGAAACTTTGGTGTAGGTATAGTTCCTTTTCCTTAACTGCTGACTTTGAACAAATCAATCTTTATTGACTTCACAACGAACACCTGATTCTGAAATCTGAAGTTGTTGATTTCACTTCATAAAGATGATATAAAAAATAACATTTCTTAAGAAGCACTTTAAACTATTTGATAAGAGTAAATATTTTGTTTGCCCATGCTTAAAATATGCCTAGTTCGAAAGAGATTTGCTTCATTACTTACTTACTAACTTACTTAGGTCCTCAGACCTACGAAGTCCGTTGGTGTTCCCAAGCGGGACATAGGGCCTCAACTACTCCTACGCGCCATCGTGTGCGGTTTCCAGCGATGTATTTTAGCTCCCTCCAACTCTTTCCCAGTCTCGCAGATTCCTCATCAACTGTTCTTCTCCACGTGCTTCTCGGTCTACCTACTCTTCTCCCTTCTTGTGTGAGTGGGTTAAACTGCATTGCTTGGCCTGCAATGCAGTCATTACCTTTTCGAAACGTGTGTCCAATCCACTGCCACTTGCGCCTTCGTATAATGGTATCTATGGGTTCCTGACCTGTTCGTCTATGTAGGTCATAGTTGGAGATACGATTAGGCCAGAAAACCCGTAAGATGTTTCGAAGACACCTATTAACGAAGGTTTGCAGTTTCCTGATTATTGTGGTTGTTATTTTCCAGGTGCTGCATCCATATAGCAGAACTGATTTGACGTTGGAGTTAAACAGTCGTAGCTTTGTGTTCAAGCTGAGAGATTTGTTCCTCCAAACATTGGACAACATCCCGAACGCAGCCTTTGCTTTTCCGAAGTGGCTGGCGATGTCTAATTTGGTTCCTCCTTCAGGATAGACGATACTTCCAAGGTATTGGAAGCTACTGCTTGTTGACCAATGTTCATCGGAGCGGATGATTGCGAGCTCCCGAGGCTGAACATCTTTGTTTTTCCCGTATTGATTTTCAGCCCAACGATTGCTGCTTCTCTCTCCACCCTTGTTGCCATTTGATGCAGATCCATGATCTTATGGGAAAGCAAGCAAACATCGTCAGCGTAGTCGAGATGTTTAAGGTAAGTTGTCAGAGTCCATCTTATTCCTCCGCTTCCTGTCAAAGCCATCCGCAGTACATCACTTATCACCAATAAAAACAGGATTGGTGACAGTATGCAGCCCTGTCTGACCCCGCTTTGGACTTCAAGTTCTTCAGACAACCTACCTCCGTGTAAGACGTGACATTTGGACCCATCATAAGTCGCTTTAATAATAGCAATTAGTTTCTCCTGTATACCCCTCCTCCGCAATGCAAGATAGATTAAATCCCTGTTGACACTGTCAAAAGCCTTCTCGAAATCAATGAACAGCTTTAGGGTTTAGCTTTAAACTCTCTTGAATTCCTTCAAAATGTTTCTGTTAACTCAATTACCTTATTTTATTCCAAAACACAACAAAGTAAATATAATATTATGTATTTCTACAAAAATGCAATCCGGAAAACAAGTATATTTTACTTATAACTTTAAGCATATTAGATACATAATTAAAAATTGGATTAAGTTTTTCTAAAATATTGACATTTAATATGAAGGACGTTTTAACGACTTAATGCAAATTATTTCATCAATATTCTATAAATAGAATATAATAGGAATCAAAGATTCTGTATCGCTTTTAAACGTGAATAAAATAAAGCTATCGCTTAAATGTTCCGAATTATCCAAATATAAATTTTAGCACAAAATAAAAAAAATATATAAGTAATTTATGACTTTATATACAGATTTTTATAATTCTCGAAGATAAAATATCAAAAGCTCGTATTAATGTCTGAGAAAGTAAGGATTTTTCTATGCATACATAGGTTAGGTAATATACATTAGGCACACATATATGTACATACATAGACATACAATGCGTTACAATTGGATAGCCTCACATGTTGTTTTTTAAAACTGTAATATGAGCAGTCACTTAAACGATTGGAAAAAATTTGTATTTTCTGATGGAATGAAGTTCAACCTCGATGGGCCCGACTTATACAAATATTACTACCAAGATTTAAGAAAAGAAAAAATGTTTTCAAACCGTCACCACAGCCGTGAATGACGCGTTATTGTATGGGTTCTCATATCATATTATCTAAGAGCTCATTAAAGGCGTTAAAATGGCCTGGGTATTTATTTATTTAAACTCTTTGTATGATTCAATAAAAGTCCACATTTTTGATGTTATTAAAAATAAGGGGGTAGTATTAAGTAGATATTAAAATAATTATGTAAGCTATAGAATATAAATATAAAAAACATTTCTTCACAAAAAAGATAAATACGTTACATTTAAACTACAATAAAGAAAATGATTCTATTATAATGTTACAAAAGAATACTTCATTTTACTGTATCAAAACGAAATAGTTTCAGAAAACTCCATTAACTTCTCAAAATAATTTAAATGTCTTTCAGTTTGAAAAACCTCAATTCTAAATTGCAACTCTATACAAAATTAACTAGATACAAATCAAATAGATAAAAAAATTGAGGTTTAAAAAAAAACTTTACTTGAGGCTATTCAGTTGTTACGGACTGTATGTGTGTACATATGCATGCATAAATTAAATACGTTGAACATTACGTCTTTGCTCCGATATTTCTGAGACAAGAACTTATTGGATTTTCAAATTTGAAGTTTTTGTTATTATTCTACGAATTTTACAGAAATATTAGATTCTGTGTACTAAATTCACTAACTTTAAACCAATTAAAATTCCATTTGATTTTCAGACATGAACTTTAATGGTTGATTTACATGTTTCTGCATTTTTTTTTTTTTGCAAAATACAAAATTCGTGTTTGTTAGATAGAGAGAAAAGAAAAAAAATGCAGAAGAACTTATGCATTATAGGAAATTCGAGAAATTCAGAAGTCGGGATTATAGTGAAGACGAACATGTTCATCTTTGTTATAGAATCTTCGTCTGCATTTTGTAAATTTGTGACATTTCCTATAGCGTTTTTGGTGGGTGCATGAAAAAAACCAATATATTGAAGTGGAAGAGAACGGAGGTAAATTCAATTTTCTAACCTAACCTAACCTAACACTAATGCAAGAATCATCCAAGCAAGACACACATCAGATGTCTAGAAGTTGGAAAAGAGCAACCCTTAAAAAGCATTTACGAAAACCAACACTTTAACATCAATTATTCACACTTTTTTCTGCATATACAATAATATATGTACATTTACTTTCATACACAGTACACTCGTATGTTCAGTACATATGTACATACGCTAACATTTTTTTTTATTTACCCAACTTCATCAAGTATGCGTGTTAATTAAGCGCACTTTCCCTTGATATATTCATAAATCGGTTCAACGCTTCACATCAACTCAGATGCCAATTATTTAAGTGTTTCTGATACTTTACATAGGCAGAAGTCAAAAGATTCAATAGGCTCGATTTAATTAAAAGCAAATACGCCAAATGCATTCTTGAAAAGTGTCTATTTACCAATTTATAATTAATGAGTAAAATCAAAGCATTTTTTTAAATTTCTAAAATAAAGTGATGACATCGAGAGACCACTTAACATTACCTCAATCTTTTCATCTCACCTCACTTAAAAACCAATCATACGAATACAAACATCTACATTATTTGTACATACATATGTATTATGCATGCCTATAGTCATTGTGATTGGAATTGAAGGGGCCGAAGGTAGGATATTATTGCTGAAGAAAATTAAAATCCAAACACAAGTGCAAAAAAAATCTAGAACTTTTTTGAATTCATTAGATTTACTATATGTACGTTGAGCAAAACAGATATCACACAGAAGACACGAATGCCACCTACATGCTTGGTATATTTTAGTAAAAAGAAGTTGTTCTCCTGCAACAAGGAAATCAAATTCTAAAAATTGTTAAAAGTGCGCTTAAAATTTCCTACCCAGTTTTTTGTATGTGTTGTTTTTTATTAGTTTTTATAGAAAAGACAGAAAAAAGGATTCATCACTATTGTGTGTGCAAGAGTGTGTGAACTGCTTCAGACAATCGCTCTCTCTGTGCAGTGTACATAGTGGGGCTCTAGTGCGCTCAAATCCTTAATTAAACCGCAAAAAAGTATTTTTCCTATTTGCTAGGCACAGAAAAGGGGATGTGGCTGTTTGCAATTTTGTTCCCTGTTTAGAAGAACATGGGGTATCAACACGCATGCAGTTGCATAAGAATTTCTATGTATCTCTACATTGTTGCTTCTTTTCTGGTCGATTCTGAAAAAAAGAAAAAATAGAAACAAAAACGAAAGAAATTAAAAAAGTGTGCACCAAATTTGTTTTCAATAGAAACAGATAGGTACAGAGAACTCGTGATGAGGGATTTCTATTGAAGATTGAATTGGAATGGGGATAAGGATGCAAAGTAAAACCGTGATTTAAACAAGAATGAAAAGAAGTACAAATAAAAATGCTAACTTTCAACTGAAATTTTGTGTTCGAATTCGAAAGTTGCTCAAACGAATTGAGCACAGAATGTAGCGATTACTTGAAATCTAACAATAGCTTCGGATTTAAAAATATTGTTCACTTTAAATACCTAGCATCTTTTTGTTACAGATTAATTTGGCAACAATAAAATTTGCAAAAAAAAATATATACATATATAATATGTAAAAAAATATAATTATATAATATAGATACCAATATCTTTGTGATTTGTTGAAAATATTCATTGTTTCAATATATAATTCATTACAATAAATTAGACTAAATAGGCAGAAGACTGTAAACCAACACATAAGAATTACTCTTTTAAATCAAAATTATAATAAATATACATTATATTCCGTAATGATGTTAGCTTGCAACTCTAAAGGAATTCAAATAGTTATAAGAGTTTTAAATTGAAATTTAAAAGATTTTTCTTATATTTATAATGTTGAAAGCTACCTATTCATTTTAGTTGACATAAAGTCTTATATTATAAATATAAATTAATCAAATTACTAATGTTTTCTACCGAAAAACATTTCACACTTTAAGTTTCAAGCTTTCAAATCTAAATTTTCAATATTCAATTTCACACCGAGTGTTGCACTGCGTTCTGCTTGTAATTTGAATTTTTAAATAAGTATAATCCTGTTTACAACTTCCACATTTATTAGGGCCAAATGTTCGACTTTATGAAAGTTGCAGTTGTTTTCTGGACTTTCTGCCAAAAATAAATTAAAGCTAATATTCAAGCTACTGGGAAATGAAGTTTCAACCTTAACCTTTGAGATATAGGATCCACTCCAGTGGATACATTCATAAAATAAGTCGGAAAGAAGCGAGTTATTTTATTGCAAAAACATCTTCAACGTCAACCTGCCTGATACATGTTGATTCATAAGCGCAGTGATCGGGAGATGCACAGGCACACATTTTTTAAATAAGTCGAAGGAAACCGAGTTATTTTTGTTTCTATGAAACCCACCGACCTCAAGCAACATTGACATGCTCACTGCTCATTGCGCAACACACATGATTCATCAGCTAGACTCTTGAGTCAGGTCAAAAGCATGGGGTGGGGAATGGGGATACACACAAATTCACCAAAAAATAAGTCGATGAAAACCGGGTTATTTTGTCCCATAAGAAAGCGTGTATTAAACAGAGACGTGTCACACGCAGTGAACATTATATGAAAGAAGAGGAAAACAGATTTGTTCTATGCAGGGATATGTTTTGTAACCCGACATATTTCGGGTTATTTTGTTGCTGGTATAGTGTTGTATTTGCTTAGGAGCAGGTTGATAAGGAGACGAGATGTTTTGTAACTCGACATTTTTCGGGTTAGTTTGTTGCTGGTATAGTTTTGTGTTTGTTAAGGAGTAAGTTGAAAAGCAAACATGTGTATACATTGTGTATAGAGTAAAATTGAAAGCAAAGTTGTTAAAGTAATGTTGACAGCGTGTGCAGGTGTGGGATTAAATTATGTTCATGTCGCCAGAAGCTTAAATTGTTAAGGATCTAATTTTCAAAAGGTAAGTCGGAAATAATCGACTTATATGGAGGCCTCGCCACTGACATATACCTACATCTATACCTAACCTATGTACATATATGCAACTCATTTATGTGCACACGGTGCTAGTAGTGACAGATTGCCATACAATTTTATTTGGAATTTTAAGAAGGAATTAAATGCTATAATACAAAAGTTTTTCGCAGAGAAACATCAATGACTTGACTAGAAGACCTAGCGAACTTTGTATCGCCCAATTGAGTTCTAACACCACGCATGGCTGTTATATGCGTCGTCGATATGTCACCAACCGATCAAAATTTGTATTGCTCTTGGAACTTACAAAAAATGTTAATCTATATACATATGTACATATAATAAAATTTTTGGTATTGTGTTGAGTTGAAGTTCACCTTTTCCTTGGTATTTTAAGACCAGGACCAGTAAATCTCAGTCACTGACAAACTGATGATAAAAGATTTTACTAACTGTATAATGGTGGCAGAATGACAGGCAACGTTATAAATTTTCATTTACTTAATTATATAACGACTGTAATATAAACATTTGACAACCAACAGAAACATTTTTTTTTGTATGGGAAAATAAAGTTGTGTTGTTTGTTGTCTTTTTCGCAATTTTTCCATATTTTCTCACTTTATAAACCTATAGACAACGACAAACATTTCAAAGCTGAAATCAGTCTTGAAATATATCGTCTTGAAGTATACTATTTTCTACATCAACATATTATATAAATAAAAATGTAATTGTATGTTTGCGCCTGACCTCTAATCTCAGAAAGTTCTCCACTGACTGCTTTTAAATTTTGCCAGAACATTGCATTCAAGTGCGTGAGTGTTTATGTTTGGTGTACTAGCTGTACTTAAAAGAAAAATAAAACGGTGTAATTAAATACAACACTACCACTGAAATATAAGGATTAAAGAACCTTTACGTGCCAAAAAAAAAAAATTCTTATAGTTTTTTTTTGTCAAAAAATATACATACATATGTACATATACATAAATATAAGCAAAAATAGAAGAAAAAAATATAATATCTATCAATTAATGACGACTGTTTCACATCACATCACATGAAATTCGTTCATTGCTTAAAAAAATTTAATACCTATCGGGAGGGTTAAAAGTCCATGAATTTACCATGAACTTAAAAAAATCCCAGAAAAATTCTGACCCATTGTACATCGATTTTGGGTCGTCTTAGGTATGAACCCAACCAAGTGCAAAAGTCCAGAAAAAAAAATAAGTTGAATTTCATAATTTTTTTAGCAAACATACATATATAATTATATCACAATTTCATACTTTAGTCAGATAAATATGTATGTATGTGATTACTTCAACGTACAATGTACATACGTATGTATGCCATAACAGTCCTTTCAGATTTTTGTTTATTCTATTAATTACATATTAGATATGACCCAAAAAATAAATAAACAGTTAAGTCCATAAGGAACTCCGTTTTTAGGGCCAACTGTATACGAGGGGTATAAGTTCATACTAAACAAAAATCAAAATTCAATTTTAATTCATTTCAGACAAAATCGTTTGAGCAACGTAAACGAGGAGATTAAGTCGATGGACAACATATACAGCCTGATTTGCAGGTCTTTGATGCGTCTTATGCAAATCACCCTGCATATACATAAGTGCATGGTATGATTACAATATATTACAATTTATAAATAGATATACATTATGTACATTTACATATACATACATACATAAACAATGTAACCCACACAAATGCCTACAATTCGGCCATACCTGATATAAATCGATACGTGATTTTTTTAACCTCAAGAATAATTAATATTCTGAATACATAATTTAAGCAACATGGAAGAGAAACTTTTTAGTTTTACTCGATAGTTTTTATATACTAACATTTTCATTTTATTGTCCACCACATACGTCTTCATGATAAGCGGGGCACCATGATAACGAATCCCAGGGATTTGTCGATTTTCGATGTCCTTAATGGTATATCTATCACTAGACTTCAGGCAATACATAAGGGATCTTATTATGTATTTTGGATAACGTTTTTTTGGTACCTCCAGTTTCTACTATATTTTTTACCTATACTATGTTATATTATAAGGAAGAAAGATTTGATTGTTTGAATTGAATAGGATCCGAAACTTCTATAGACCGATTTAAAAAAATCTCTTTTATTTGGGAAACTACACTATCCCCGGTTGACATATTATTTATATATGTACATACATATGTATATATAGACTATATTATATTTTCAAAAAAAAAAAATAGGAATCCTTACAAAAACAAGATTTTTATAAAAGAATATGTATTTTAAAAAATCTGAGAAATTCGGGAAATTATTAAAATTGACTGTAAAAACACCTACAATTAAAAAAATTAAAACGATGTTTTGCATTTAATCACATGATTTAATGATGTAAATGTTGATAATTTATTGTGAAGTTTTGAAAATTTTGAATAATTGTTAAATTCACTATTACGCTTTGCATCCATTTTGGGTGCAGAAGTTTAAAAGATAAATATTATTAGAACTCACACTTAATAAGACTGTGTGCAAGTAAAGTAGTGTCCTCTTCACAATGCCAATAGTAGGAAGACTGTGGAAATAATCTTGAATCTCCTTGTTTTTTAGACGGTACAGTAACGTTGCCTATTAACTTGTTGGCAAACCGTGTTCGTTGTTTATTTTTTAACAAAAAAAACTAATTTAAAAACATTACACCAGCCGAAAGCCTTGTCGCTGGAGCTGTTTAGTTTTTAAGTATTAATTTGTTACATTAATGTGAAAATTAATAAATAATAATAATAATAAAAACATTACATTACAAAAATCGATCTCTACTTATTTCGATTCCGTTCAAATAAATCACATTGAAACTTGAACTATCTAGGTTTTATTTTAAGTCGTTAAATTGGGGCGAGACGAAGTTCGCCAGGTCAGCTAGTGTATATATAAAAATCAATTTACTAGAATTTACATACCTTTAATATAGAAGGTTATTGTACCGCCATAAAGTATACTATATGTACCTGTATTGCAAATCTAAACTATCGTAAATGTATAAAATTTTATCAAGTTATGCTTTATAAACCTTCCTTTTGAATCTGTCTATCTATAAAAAAAATCTATCAAATTCTGTTGCATAGTTTTAAAGATTTTATACTAAACGCGATTAGGGTAGAACCAAATACTCAAAAACAACTGCATCACTTCCAACAAAATTAAATATTTTTTAATCCCAGAGGTGGAATCGACGGGGTAAGTGATAATCACATTTATTTCACTATAACAAGCCTCGTATGGTTGCCGTACTGAGCATTATCAGTAGGCAAAATTCTATAATAAATGCTAACTGGGTTACCATCTGTTTGGTATAATTTAATGATTAGAAAAGTCTTGACCAATTTTTTCATTGTAAATGTAACACAATTTCACTTAATTAATTCCTTTTGGGCGAATATAAGAACATTAAAAAAGAGGCTGGGTACTACATACACTGATAACTTCCCATTATGCATAATTTGAAAACTTGGCGTTGCTGATATTAATCGATTTGCTTTTGATGTTGATTGACAACAATTTTACTAACAAAAAAATTGTCAGAGATGTTGAAGCGGAAAAACAATATTTACAAATTTTTCTTAACTTTTTGCAGTTTTGTATTTGTTGCAAAAAAATGTCAATTCAATATTCGTTCGTCAATATTTTATCATTTTTTAGGTAGGTATGTATTGACAAATTCATTATGTTAAAAATAAAATACATTTAAAGTCAATAGCAATGCTTGTTGTGATGATATTTAAGCCGGAAAACAATTTTTGACACTTTTCGGTAAATTTCAGTTTTGTTTTTTTTTATTTTTCGTAAAATAAACTATCAATTCGATATTTGTCAAAATTGTAGCATATATTAATTATTGTATTTTGTATAAACATAAATAAGTTTGAAGTCAATATCGTTGCTCATTCTCGAGATATTCAAGTCAAAGATCAATTTTTACCAACTTTCGGTAGAATTTTTTGTACTTTTTTTATTTTTTGTAAAAAAACTATCAATTAAATTTTTTTTTTCAAACTTTCACCAGATGTAAAAAACATCATTTCACATCTATTCTATTTAAAAAAAAATTACGGTAAGTTGAAAATTTGCAAAATGTATACCAAATCTGTATTACATTACAATTTATATAATAAAATTAATTGAAGTTAATGGCACTATTAATTTCTGAGATATTTGTTACCAACCAAATTCTTTTTTTTTAAACTGCTATAGTGAAAAAACCACTTGACCAATTTTTATGAAAGTCCTTTCTGAATCTTTCAAAGTTATAATTTGTCGAACAAAATTTAATTGGAGTCGATATGACGGATCTAGATTCTAGGAACCTTAAACGTCCAGATTTGTCAAAAATTTCAATTTGACAAATCGGACCGATTACAACAACTCCCTATTGGAAGTTAATAAATTAATTAATTTATTTATTATTTCTTTCATCAAGCAGAGATACAACTCTTAAAAACTCTATTTTGACCCACTTTACACAACTGATTTTTTTAATTCATTTTTATTTTTATTCAATCTTAAAACTATTTAAAGCTAGACAAAAAGGCTTAAAAACTAGCATTATTATCAATAATTTACAACTAACATATTGGCCCTATGCTGACGCTCTAAGCTAAACTAATAGCTTATTACACAACAACGCAACCGATTTAATTTAAACTTTGTACACATATCAAGAACCGATGAAAATACAATAATTTCATAAGTTTATATAATTATCCTTATCAGGATCACCAGGATTAAATATTTTCCTCTCACAATTTCTGTTTCTACCTTTCGAGCACTTAGCTTATTAGTATTAATAAACTACTGCAATCCAGAGACGCAAAGTTTATGGAAACAAAAATGGAAGGGTGAAACCGAAAGTGCAACACCAAAAACTGTTCTAGCATTGCTTCCATTTTGCAATCGGGATTTGCACCCTCATTTAAGAAAAACATTTGAAGTTCTTTGTGTGCTACCAGAACATTCATTTTCAACGCTTAAAAACGTGGCTGAGAGCCACAACAACTGAGACCAGCGTCAACGGATTAGCTTTGTTTAACATTCACAAAGAAATCGAAGATAAACCTGAAGATGTGGTGAATCCATTCACAAATAAAAAAAGAAGAAGAATGGATATAATTTTTTCACCAAATTATGACGCTTGAATCTGTTTTTTTTTTTTTTTTAAATGAAAGTTTACAAAGAAATAAATGAATAAAATTAATTTCATGCTCGTAACTTAATCATACACACCTACCTATTTAAGGTGGTGGATAGTAGGAATGGAATGATAGTTTAAGTCATACTTTGAAGGATATTTTTTTATAAGTTAGAAGTTATTTTGTGTTTTTTTTTTTCTAAATTTTGGGTCTAAAAACTGGGCTCGACTAAGGACACTTATAATTAGTTGCAAGAATATTCACTGGACAATTTTAGTTCTTTTTTATCCATTCCATCAACACAAAATATGAAAGCATAATTTCAAATTTCCTTATTCTAATTTCAAAGTATGTTTCCTTTTCACAAAACAAAAAAAAAATAAATTTTCAAATCTACTTTGATTTGCATTATGGTTCATTAACCCTGAATCTAACAATAAGCAACGAAATTTCGAAAGCTCATTTTACCTTTAAAATTTATCATTTATTTTAATTTATCCCAAACTAATACAATCTTACAACCTTAAAATAGACATCAATCATCCTGAAAGCATGAATAAATACACAGACGAAAAAATCCGTTTTAATTTTAATATTTCGTCAAGTATGGAATATTTCCACAAAGTTTAAACATAATCAACCATTATTTAATTTCATTCAGAATAAGATTTCGAAATTGCCTTATAATATGTAGGTTCTGTGTTTTAATTTTACATCTTTTTAAAACAGACACAATATAAATTATAATTTTCATATCAAAACTTGGAGAAGTAATGATGATATTGACTTCATAATATATTCATTTTATTTACCAGATAAATAACGTTCGAGAGTGAGTTACAGAAAAAGAGAACAACACAAAAAGTATCTTAAAATTTTCATTGTTTCCATTAAATGAATTTCTTTATTCCCCGTTTGTAAAATTAACACTTACATACCTACGCTACAGTTCGATTGACCGTAATAATAATAATAATTTCAGTTAATGTCATTCGAATTGTACATAGAACCACAAAAAAAAGTTCCTACAAAGGGAACTTACGTAAGTAATAGCTTTTGTGGGTGACCAGACCAAGGACCATGAACCATGGAAAACTCAATTTCTCCAATTTCCCGGTCAAACGGACTATTCCAATACGAATAGATGAAGGCATACAGTTTATAAGTCCTAATATTATGTATAGTATAGTAAGTACCTCGGAGTATTTTGAAATGGCCATGGGTCAGCTAAAGCACCGCACGTGGCAACTTGCCACCAATGAATGTGTCCAGGACCAGACATAGAGGATTCAATTTGTTATGGCGCGCGGGTAATGCGGGTGTCGAAGTCGGAAGGATGACGCTTTTATTTGTGAAGTGACGGGATTCCCGGTGGTTTTCGGTTATACCTATATACATACATATGAACGTACATATGTATGTAATGTAGGTATGTTGTGAATTTATAAATTAATTGTTTGAACGGTTGATATGAGTAGGCATCAAGTTTGAACACAAACAACGTGGTTGGTATTCGATTCCAAATGTCACCACCGTGCGTTGCGTCGTTCGTCCTGCTGCCGTAATGGCCAGCAATCGAAAACAACCTGCTTGGCCACAAATTCCGGATGATGGTTTTTACTCACTTTTCGCGTTACATTACACAGTCACAGAGTGGAGATGTTTCATCCGGTGCGTGAGTATAATGATAGTGCTATTTAAAATCGGGGAGACTATACTTTATGAGTTGCCTACCTTTATTTAATTTGATTGTGCAAAATAAGTATAATTAATTAACACATTAGAGGCTCACATGTTGTCCGATGAGTTGTATGCTTCGTGGCAAGATGAAATATGGGGTGCCAACATAATTTGCACATGAAATATTTTTTTTTAATAAAGTATTAACTTAATGATTTTTATAAAGTGATACAAAATTGATTTAAGTTTGAATAAGATAACATAATACCTATTTACCTTATAATGTTTTAAAATTTCATTAGTAGAAAGCTAGAAAGGTTGATTCCATTAAATTTGATGCTGAATAAATTTACAGAAGAATGTTTTTGTAGGCATGAGTGAATCCATTGTCATAATTATAGCTGCCAAAAATAATATTATTAATTAACCTATAACAATTCCTTAAAAATTATGTTTTAAAATCTTTATATGTAAGTAGTCAATAACATTTCTGAAAAATAATTTGAATAGCCAATCGTTTTTTAATTTTTTTTCAATTTTTTAGGTCACATTTCTCTTTCTACAGGCCATTTCAAATATTTTAGATTCTATTCTGTTATTTTATTATTTTTTTTGTTTTGTTGCCTCTGCCCTTTACAGTTTTCTTTTTTACATTACATTTCTTGTAGGCTTTGAAGATTTAACGAAAACAGGACCTTGAAACGACATACAACTATGTATCTTCACTTACTTAAGGTAGACAAGGCTTTTATTGATGCACTGCACTTTTAATTCAACAGTTTACTTTAATTACATAATCATCTTCTTACAGAGAGTTATTATTATTGGTCTGATTTGTCAAATTTTTGACCTAAATTTGTACTTTTGTACGATCGCACGTTCAAAGATAACCTTTTTGCCCACTGTTTCTCAAGAAACATTAAGTCGACTCGAGTTAAATTTTGTTCGACAGGTTATAACATCGAAAGATGCATAAAGGACTTTCATACAAATTTGTCAAGCGGATTTTTGATTTAAAATATATTTTATTGTGTACATTGTAATGTGATGCAGATTTCGTATAAATTTGGCAAATGTTCAACACACCGTTATTTTTTTTAAATTGAAAAACTGAAAAAGAAAATTTGACGACCAAATATGGCATGCAATGAAGGAAAAACGAAAACAATTTTCAACCATATGATATGACATATTTGACGTCTGTCAATTGACAGTTTTTTTTTAGCAAATATAAAAAGGTACACAAAATTCTACCAAAAGTTGGTAAAAAATGTTTTTCGACTTCAAATTTATCTAAAATTATACAAAATACAACTATTAATATATGTATTTTACAATTTTGACGAATATCGAATTGACAGTTTTCTTACGAAAAATAAAAAACTTAAACAAAATTGACCCAAAAATAGTCAAAAGTAGTTTTTTATCATAATGCATTTGTCAATACCTAAATGATAAAATTGTGACGAATATTAAACTGAATTTGTTTTACAATAAATTAAAAGTTCTAACAAAATTAGGCAAATATTTTTTTTCCGCTCGAGAATTTTTTTTAGTCTGATAATTTTGTATTCATTCAACATCAAAAGTCAATCAATTAATATCAGGAACACCAAGTTTGCAAAGTGTAACTGGAAGTTATAAGTGTGGTCGCTTCCAGCCTCTTTTTTTAACCTAACATAAATCAGTACCCATTTTGAACATATGTTAATGGTTACGGTGATCATCCGTAGGTAGTCTTGCTTAAGCATTTGCGTACGTCGATGATCTAATAGCTTACATAACGGCGTTAAAATTGGAAGTCATTAGAATTCTCTTGCAAAGTGATTTCGAGAGGGTGCATCAATTTTGTGATGACTGGAAGTTGAAAATCAACTATCAGAAAAGAGAAACCATATTTTTTAAGACTCCGTAGTGTGGAGCCACAAGGGATACGATAAAGCGCGAGCTGGTGATTGTTGGTACACATAGGCTACCATTAGCGAGCAAAAGTGTGTTGAATTACCTTGGTATCTGGTTGGATCAATACTTATATTTCGATAGACATGTGGGTGCTGCTTTAACTAGAGCTAAGAGTGATTTTGCCCTGTTAAAACGGTTGTTTTTTTAACAGAGGGTTTGACAGCAGGTTTGCTACATGGCCCTTATCCGGCCGATGATTGCTTATGGATTCCAGGTGCGGTTCAACATCGCACCATCACAAATGGAAAAGATTCGGGTGGAAAGGCACAGCCTTAGACGCTGTCTTTGACTGTTTCGAACACCGGAATAAGAGTATACAAACATTATTATTCCAAACTGGCTTTATAAAACGGGGCCAACCTAAATAGAATTGATAATTTCCTATTAAAGCTGATTGGAAGTCACGTTGCAAGAGCGATGACTAATTTTGGGGCTTATTTCGATAACAAATATATTATAAGAGGTTGCGATTAATCGGTTTCATTCCGCCGCTGCCCGATGCTTTCCTCTACAAAGGCAATCAAGGGTGGTGCAGGATGGAGAGGCAATTCCGCTTATCTACCATTTCAGCCGGAGAACTATAGATAGGCGACTCCTTGACAGCCGAAAAGTCCTGCACAAGTCGGAACTGAGTGCCTTCGCTTCAGTAGGATAGTGTCCGATCGGGACAAAAATAAAATGTTTTTTATTTATTGTAGGTGTTTTGTTGTTAAAATCAAATATTGGGAGAAAAATAATGTAAATTGATTATTTTTTTATGTATGTGTATGTGTTTATTTTCGAAATAATTATCCTAAACAAACATTAAAATTCTGCCGAAAGACAATATTTAAAAACCGTCAAGTTTTCAAAGATAAAATGAGAAGAAATGGTTTTTATACATTTGTTTAATGTTTCATAAGCGGATGTAACATGATTTACCAATTTTGTGTAACATGAGTTACCACGAAAATTCCGTTTTTTTTTTGAGCTAATCATTTTTTTTATTTTTGTTTTATCTTTTATGTGAGTAAAACATACAATTTAAAGTTACCTTGCTGTTTTCAATACATTTTTAAGTTCTTATTATGTTCTTAAAAACGACTGCGAAATTTTGTAACGTGAGTTACCAGTCCAATTTTGAGTTCTTATTAATAACAGTTACATTTTCCAAATATTTTTTTCACTTTCATCAAATTTGTATTTAACTTTCGTTTTTTTTTTTATAATTCCCGACAAAATTAAAATAACTGATTGAAATTTTATTTAAATGTATCGTGAGTTACCATGGAATAATGGATATATGTATATATAAGAAAGTCAAGATGGTTAAACTATTTATAACTCAAGAACGGCAAAACCGATTTTGCTGAAAATTGGCACAGAGATAGATTATAGTCTTGAATAGTCTATAGGCGGTATCCGGGTAAAATGTATGGTTTACGCGGGATTTTTTTAATTCTTCCAATCACGCAAGAATGGCGGTACGGATCTGTATATGAAATTTGGCACGGAGATATCATAAATATCTGACTCAACTTAAAAACTTCTATTTATATGATGTGCGATGACGGGACGAGTAGCTAGTATTTTTATGGAAAGCAAATTGTAGGTACTTAAAAAATTGCGAATTCTATAGTTCTGGTTGGATTTTATTTGTCTAAAAAATAATTTTCGAAGAAGACTAAAAAGGTTTGTGCCCATTTTCTTCTGATGGAAATAAAAACAAAAAATTCCAATAAAGGATTGCCAATGCTAGACTTCCGCTTACTTATATTACAAACATGAACAATGTATATAAGCATATGAATTTACAAGTTCTTTATTTCAATATTGCTATAGTGCCTTTTTATACCAATTTTGTATATAATCATTTTTAATTAAAAAGATCATATTTTTCTTTAAAAAGTTTATCATTTAGTACAATTTCAAATCAAAATTACACCCATTATTAAAGTTTTTTTTTCTCTTATTTTTATTTGCAATTGTATTTAACAAAGCGTTATTTTAAACAAACATTTTTGTTATTTATGAAAGTTGTCAAAATATCCATGGGTACAATACACCATGTAAAAAACACAGCTTCTTAACCCAATTTTCAGACTGTAGATGGGCTCATGTTAAAAAAGAAATATTTAAAAACATTGCAACAAAAGAGGTTTTTGCGTCAAACATGCATTCGTACCAGAAGAATAAAGGTACTTGCATAAGAAAAAAATAATAATAATCACATCTCATCATCGTCGTTGTGTTCCAGCAGTACCAGGGAGAGTACTTTACTTATAAATACGACTACATCAGCATCATCAGAGCTGCAACAGACGCGCTGAAGAAATGCAGCAACAAAACGCTACTTCCTTATTCCTCCAATTAGCAAGGATACATCAACTGTTATGCTTCGTGTTGCAATTGTTATTTGTTCCGCCTGACATCCTTCTGCTTTCGTTTTATTATTTTTGTTTCTCATAAGCGATTATCATGTTTATTTATATTAAAGCCACTTCAATTGCAAAGGAAAGGTAGGTACTTAGCATAAATTCTATGCGCTCCTGCAAAAACAGTGAAAACAGTCGAGGCATGCAAGGACAATGAAATTGTGTGTCTTTGTTTAATTATTATTTCATAAAAATGCCCACAGGTAATTTGTCTTCATTAAATCCATCACCATCATAATATTGTCAACTACGTTCTCATCGTTCTCATGAGCAGAGCTTTAGAGCCAAATCCGGAATCAGGAACATTGGCATTGTTGTTTATGTATTGTTGTCATGGTCCTTGTGCATTTTAGTGTTTTCGTTTGTTAACTAATGACTTTAGAGGGGTTAAACCATGGTTCGTAAAAAAAACTGTCTCCCAGAGCTTTATACGGTGATTTTCAAATATGTATTTTCGAAATATTTGCATCACGTTAAGATTTCTTTACATAGATAAATTATTTTTATTAACCTCTATGGGTTCAGGTTCTAAATTGAATTGGAATTTTATTTATGTATGTACATATGTATATGCACTCACAAGCATATATGTACATAAATAAATAAATTAAAGTGAATTTATTTTCAAACAAACCGAAATTAACTAGATGTTTATTATATCTACTAGCTAATTTCAACCCGCTTCGCATTGCATTTTATGAAGACAAAATTGAACCTGTGTAAAAATAATTTAAAATTGAAAAGAGCCATAATAAACTTAACACGATAAGAGGTTGAATAGAGCCTATTTTAGGAAATTATATTGACGAAATGTAATTCAGACTTTTGTCCATAATTGGAATTAAGAAATTAAAAAGAATAAAAATGCCTTTCCAATTTTCTTTCTTTTTAAGATGTTAGTGATTTAAATCGACTCTGAGGAGGAAAGCATACAAAAAAAAGATTTAATACAATGGGACTAAGGATGCAGAATTTAAAAATAAATTTCATATCGAAAGATATGAAAAAAAAGCTTGGCGCGACCCACACTGATAATGATTATGCATACTTTGAAAATTTGACATTCCTGAAATTAATCGATTTACTCTTGATTGATAACAATTTTATTGCCAAAAAAATTATCAGATTCAAAAAATTTCTTATGGTATTGTAGCGGAAAAACAATGTTACCAACTTTTTTTAGAACTTTTTGTTGTTTTTTATTTATCGTAAATTTTTGTTTATGTTTTTTTATTTTTTGTAAAAAAATGTCAATTCGATATTTGTCAAAATTGTAGCATATATTAATAAAATTGTATTTTGTATAAACTTCAATAAATTTAAAGTCAAAGTCATTGTCCATTCTCGAGCTATTCAAGTCAAAAAACATTTTTTTAATAACGAAATGTTGAATTTTTTCCAAATTTATACCAAACCTGTATCACATTACACAATATTGTGAAAAAACCGCTCGACAAATTTCTAATAAAAAAGTGAATCTCGTACGTACGAACGTACGTACACACGCACACACAGACATCTCTCTACAAAAATGACGAATCTAGATTTAGGGACAAAACGTCCAGATTTGTCAAAAATTTCAATTTGGCAGTGCCTATCCTTTTTTTGGTACATTTTGGTACTTTTTTGACATAAGAACTGTAAAACTAATTGCTGACAGACCAAAGATGTGTTTTTCATGGGCAGAAACAATGAAAATGATTTTTAGATTGAAATCCTAATCACTTTGATGCATTTGAAAGACAAAATCAGCGAAAATATAATCTTGCCGGTGATCGACCGCATTGAATTTTTGTGTTAACTGAACTTTTAGAAATAGCGCCGTTCTTACTTGTCAAATATCAAATGCGGCAGCTGTCTAAACAGTGGGTATTCAAAATGAATGTTCTTATTTTAAAATGTTTGTTTAGTTTAAGAAAAATAATATTGTAAACGTACTGATAATCCTACTTTTTGGTGGATATATTATGTAGTTGCCGTATAAAACTAAGCTGCCAGCTTTGAAATAACCTTTCTTTACGAAAATCTTAGTAAAACGACTCCAATGATAAGTAAAGATTTATAATATCAACTCAGTCTTAAACTCAGCTTTCAGTACCAGAAACCAATTGACTATTTTCCTTAATAACGAATAAGGTCTTAAGTTTCACAGGGCATTACCAATTTGGATCTCACACAGACTTTTAATTCTCCTTAGCTTTTGTAAGTTAAGAAGGTTAAACTCGTACTTTCTACGAGTGATATTGTAACCCTTAAGATATTTTGTTTTTTCCTATTAGTAAAGGTACCATATATGGACTGCGAGAATTTTTAATGTGTTTGTATTTATAATTCTACAAGTATACTAGTGTTGTTTAAAAATATTTAAAGTTGAAATGTCTGAAGTAACATCTTTATTATCTAGTAGATAGATATCTATTTGCAGAACCTAAAAAATAAAATGTATGTATATGTAGCTATTTTTATTTTTTGTAGATCGTTTTTTTAGTTTAACTTAAAAATATTTCTACTTTGTTTTATCAAAGCAATGTGTTCATTATATTTCATTATGCAAATTTTTCCCAAATATTCCTCGAAGAATTTTCAGGGTGAGTTTTAAATAAATGCTTTTAAATTCAAATTGCCTGTCTCAAAACGGAGTTTCCTAATGAAATTCCACCTCTTTCGTAATTATAAACTTGGAATGGTGACCATAACCCTTTGATTTCGTAAATGGAGAAGGAGAAGTCAAGAGGCCCAGACCAAAGTATAGCCATCATCATCAACTTTATCAACTAAACATCATTTTGAAATAAACTCAACGAAAGAAATTGAATAATCTCATTAATTGTGCCTGTCTCTCGCCCGACTATCACCCCTTTTGATTCTGCACCTTTTTCAAATGCTTTTCTGATTACCCGAAAAACAGAAGTGTTCCATATTTATGAATTTCTACAAACAATTGTGTGAAAAGCTTTTCTCATAGCATTATCACTGAGCCAACTACTCGAAACTCACCCCCCTCCATCGTACCAACCATTTGTCTCATCATCATCCATCCCGAAATCGAAAGGATAACTTCATCATCTTTAATTCTGGCCCTTGCAATCTTCTTGCCACTTTCAATGTTTGTTAAACTGTTCATTTAATTTTGTTTCGTCGAAACGTCCTCATTGACATAGACATGGTCGTCGTGTCGGTCGACAACACATCCATACATACCTCCTCTTTCCTGACAAGCAAGGACAATAGTCCAACGACTGCTAAATTTGAATTGGATCAACGAAAGTCGTTCAAAAGTATTTGAATATAGGTGGGTTGGGAATGAATCCGAAATTTGCATACGACAAATATCTACTTTACAACGAAGGAAGTTATCCCTCGTCAGTTCAATAAGGGACATTAGTTTAATTACAAAAACCGCGTTCAATAGGTTTGAATTTATGTATTTCTTCCAAGAAACCCAAACTCACCGCGCCACAATAGCGCCTACAATTTGAATAAACAAGAATATTTTAATGAGCCATCACTTCGATCCAAAAATAAAAAAAGGAAACAAAAAACTGAGGATTAAAATAATTTTAGAGGATTATGCAAAAAATTAAAATTCCTTATTTTTTTAATAAGCTCGTGTTTGATTGGATGTGAGTTAAAAAGGGTTTCTTATTAATGCAATCGCACTTTTAACTTAAAATTAAGAAAATACCCTTATAGTAATTCGTCTAGGAAATCGGAGTTATGATGGTGAATTTGATTGTTAAAGCTTGAAGAGGAGCATCTTCATTACAGCTTTTCTTGAATTACTCCTTACTTCAGAATCTTGGGAAATAAATCTGTTTTGTTGTCTTTTTATTTGCACTTAACGGTCTTTATTTCAAAATTTTGACAGAACTGCCTACATGTAGGTACGTACCAAATGATATTAATGTTTTCAGTAAACATTTATTTTTTTTAACAACCATATTGGCAGAGTTCCCACGAACTTAAAGTGCTTACTTTAAAATCTTAAGGAAAATCCAATAAAGACAGATTTACTAAGGCCGGCCAAAAAACTTGCTCAAATAGGGGTTTGCACAGATTTTTTGTGTTGTGAATAAGGTTGTTTGTGCGGTTTGTGCATCAGTTAACTGCGTAAAAAATCAAAATAATCAAAATTGAATTCCCGGTAATTTTCACTTATTTTGGACCAGTGTAGTGGTCTCCTTGTACAGATAACGGAAAACAGATGTTCATGTGAACGTACGAGAATTTTGTAAATCATTTTCTATTATTGTACAATGTACAGTGTTTTCATAGCAGAGTGACATAATATGTATTTAAAAAAAAGAAGCCACATCTTATAGTTATATATATATAAAAGAAAGTCTGTTTTTTTGTGTTCGTTCACTAACCAGCCAAACCGGTTGGCCGATTTTCCTAATTTTTTAAATTAAAGAGGAATAAGAGTAGAAGGTTTAGGGCGCAAAAAAAAATTATAAAAAAATTTGTAAAATATGTTCAACAAAGAAATTAAATTTTGGTTGCTTATTTTAACATTATTTAACAATTTGCGCACACCCAAATCAGTAGAGATCGTGGTGTCTTGGTAAGATCTCTGCTCTAGACGTGAGGGGTCTTAAATTCGATTCCTGTAGCTGGCAAATTTTTTTTTTATAAAAATGCATGGCATGAACCAAAGTTTTGGTAAGGAAACGACAAAAAATGAATTATATTTGTTTATACTTTTTTATATTTTTTATCCAATTATAGCAACAAAATAGTTATTTCAATCACTGTTCATATTTAGTTAGAGTCGATATCTCTACCCGTTCTTGATATATCGTATGGAAAGTTTAAACACTATTTTTTTAACGCCCTGAAAAGCGGGCGGGGGTTTCGCTAGTTGACTTATAAAATAAATTTTGATACACCCAGTAGTTCCGTTTCCTTATGACTAAAATAAACAAGCGATGATAATTATTAGGTATTATCGATCGATCCTTGGCGTCACACATTGAAACCAAACAATTGAAAGATTTATGCGATTCTATGCAAGCTAATTGAAAATGCCTTCAGAGGCAACCGTGGTTGCTTTTGTTTATTCCATAATGGAGTCGTGGAGAAACATTGCATCGAACAGGCATCGAAACCCAATTCAGTCCAATAAATTGTACTCGAAATAATTAGGGAACTATTTTCATTGAAATTCCATTGCCGGTGTGGTAGAAATTGAAAAGACCGCGAATGAGAATTGACTAGCTACCTCTATAGTACCTATAGTTCTGTATCCAACTTTAGTTAGTTTTTTGAAGAATTCCATGTTTCAAGTAGACAGACAGTGCAATTTTCAAAGCAATAATTGGTTATTAAATTATTTCTGTTTAAATTTCCCGTCCGCCACATTCAATTAAATACTCCAAATGGTGGAAGATTAAATAATACTTACAGATTTTTCAAAAAATTTAAAACTTAATGTTTTAACTTTTTAAAGGTTTCTTTAAATTATATGTTTGTATATGTATATTATATAGCAAAACATTTAGGACGAGTATCTATATTAACATATGTATAATGTATATGTATGAACATGATTCATATAAGACACATTCACATTTCAAAAAAGGTCACTAATTCTAAATTCAATGTGGTATATACATATGAACATATTTCGACATTGTAAATGTAGTTCGTATTATAATTGATATTCCTTACTTAATTTATGTAAATACTGCACACTTTTAACTCAACAATAACTCTAAAAGTTTTTATGTTAAAATATGAACTCAACAGAATTAATCATTAATTTCCTCGTTATACATACATATGTATGTATATACATATGAAGTTAAAAATATAGAGGATAGGATAATATCTTGTACGAAATTATAAAATAGATATTAAATATTTTTTAAATTTAAACAAATATGGTAACTTCATACATTATGTACCATTGTACTTGTACATACACATTCGCACATTAGAATTGTCTGATGGACAAAAGTATTATATAGTTAAATACGAGTGTAAATTTAACAAATCTTATTAATAAATATTTTTAACTTTTTTTTATATAGGGAGTTATTGTAATCGGTCCGATTTGTCAAATTGAAATTTTTGACAAATCTGGACGTTTCAAAGTCCCTAAAATCTAAATCCGTCATTTGTAGCGAGATGTCTGTGTGTGTGTGTACTTACGTTCGTACGTTCGGGATACCATGTTTCGTCCACGATATATCAAGAACGGGTGAAGATATCGACTCCAATTAAATTTTGTTCGACAGGTTATAACTTCGAAAAATGCAGAAAGGGCTTTCATAAAAATTGGTCAAGCAGTTTTTTCACTATAGCATTTGAAAAAAAATAATAAAAATTTTGGTTTATCGCAAATATCTCAGGAACGGATAATGCTATTGACGTCAAATAAATTGTATTGTGTACAATGTGACACGGTACAACAAAACTAAAAAATGTTTTGGCGGTGAAATATACATCGTAAGAAAAATGATATTATACGTTCAAAATAAATTTCTACAATGTAAAATGATATTTTTGAAACCTGGTAAAATTTTGGAAAATTTTAATTGACAGTCTTCTTACAAAAAATAAAAAACTACACAAAATTCCACCAAAAGTTGGTAAAAAATGTTTTTTGACATGAATATTTGGAGAATGGGCAACGATATTGACTTCAAATTTATTTATTACTAGCTGTTGCCCGCGATTTCATTCGCTTCAACTTCGGTTATTATGATAGCAATTAAGATTACGTTTTTAAAAAGAGGCTGGGTGCGACCCACACTGAAACTTCCCACTATTCATAATTTGAAAACTTGGTATTCCTTTCGATTTACTTTTGATATTGATTGATAACAATTTTATTGTAAATTTTCTTTGTTGTAAAAAATGTCAATTTTCATTCGTCAACATTATAGTATTTAGGTATTGACAAATAGATTTTTATTTTTCGTGAAAAAAGTCCCTTCGATATTTGTCAAAAACGTACCATATGTTGACAGTCGTATTATGCAAAAAATAAAATATATTTTACGTTAAAATGTCGTTAACCCCTATCGACATATTCAAGTCAAGAAAAAACTTTTGACATTTTTTGGTTAATTTTTGTTTGTTTTTTATTTTTTGTAAAAAAACTGTTCTTTTAATTTTTTTCCAAAATTTAAATAGATGTCAAAAACGTTATTTCACATTGTAGAAAAATGTTTTGAACATAATATCGTTCTTCCCTCATTGTATACCTATAGTCAAAAAATGTTTGTTTAGTTTTTAAATTTACAGTAAATGCTGAACTTTTTTCAAATTCATACCAAATCTGTACCACATAACATTGTACACAATAAAATTTATTTGAAGTCAATGGTATTATCCGTTCCTGAGATATTTGCTACCAACAACGATTTTAACTATTTTTAAACTGCTATAGTGAAAACACCGCTTGACCAATTTTTATAAAAGTCCTTTTTCAATTAAAAGCAGTAGTTCCTGAGATTAGCGCGTTCAAACAAACAAACTCTTCAGCTTTATATATTAGTATAGATTATACAAAATAAATTTTTTAATATATGCTACAATTTTGACAAATATCGAATTGGCAGTTTTTTTTACAAAAAATAAAGAAACTTAAACAAAAATTTACCAAAAAATGTCAAAAGTTTTTTCTTGACTTCAATATTTCGAGAGTTGTGGTCAATCATTTTAACTTAATATTTATTTTATTTTTTTTATTATGCAATTTTTAACATATGTACATATATAATATTTTTGACAAATATCGAATCGACAGTTTTTTCACGAAAAATAAAAATCTAAATGTAAAATTTAACGAAAATTTCGGCTCAAATATCTTCAAAAAAAAGCATTCCGCTACAATAATCTCGAAATTTTTAGTAAATCTGATAATTTTTTTATTTAAAATTTTTATCATCAAAAGCAAATCAATTAATATCAGGAATTCCACATTTTTAAAGTGTGCATAAAGGGAAGTTATCATTGTGGGTCGCACCCAACCTCTTTTTAATGGTTTTATTTTTTATAAATATATTTGTTGATCTGAAGTCAACTATGTATTTAGATGCAGTTTTCATTGCAACCAAAAGTAGTTAGTTTAGTTTTATTGACTCATTAAAATAATATAAATAAGTATACAAAAATTTTGATAATTATACTTAAAAGTCTATTGGTTTGGCCGAAAGCGGTCTATCAGACTGACATACTTTGTATTAAAATTTTGATTTTGATTATGTTTAACAGATAATATACATACATTTTTGTTTTTTTGCTTAAAAATCTTTGTTTACAATGCAGTTGCGATATTTAAATGCTTGAACGATGAAATTATAAAGCACTTTCCACTTACGAGATCCATTTAAGATTTGTAGGGTTTCTTCTAAATCCAATGACTGCACTCCGAAGTAATGAACTCGAAATTCTTTTAACCAAATGTAGATAACAGTGTTTCACATAAATTGCAAGATCAGTTTTCTTCTTCTAATACGACTTCAAGTATTTTAAATATATTTTTAAATATTTTTGTATACATTTACATATATAACTACGTATTTATAAAAATGTGCGACATTTATGCATTGTCCTAAGCTATAGACATTCAGTTATGTCGTATGATATTGGTTTTTTCATAAGCAATGTTTTGTTTATTATGGAATTTTTTTAACATTGATGATTTTAAAAATGTTTAGTACATACTTAATGTACATCCCTATTACTACCATAAGTTCTGAATCTGATACATATACATAATACCATAAAATATAAAAGGGGTGGTATTCAAAATAATTTCATTTATAAGGATATTAGATACTCGTACTCTACATAATATGGTTTAATGCAGGTATTAATGGTGCCGGCCTCTGAGCACGCACTGTCTCCATTGACAGTTTTACCGATGCTGCTCTCAATGCTTTCGGAACCTTTACCGATTTTTGTAAGAAGTCTTTTCAGGTCATGTTTTTAAGTTTTGACTACAAACACTAATCCAAAGGATCTGTGCTTGCGGAGGGATAGACTTCTGCTATTATAAAGTTCGGGATATTGTTTCTCAGCTACAACTACTGAGTGGTTTTGGCTTTGTATAAAGGAGTATAGTCCTGTTGAAAGATCCATGGGACTCCATTGAATAGAGTCTTGGTTAAACCATTCACGACGACCCCAAACACATATTACTTGAACTGGTTTGGCTTTAGCCTAATTTTTTTTCGATCGAGGAGTTACGAGTAACAAATGTCCCTCTGAGCATAGATAAGAAGATAAGCTACATAACATATATGTAAGCTTATCGACGCAGATCATTCATCCATTTTATCCAGTATCACTGGCCATTAGTTTTTTCCTTGTTTATTTTTGTAATGCATGTGTAGTAAATGTATGTAATGTATATAAGTTATGGCACCAAGAAATAATAAAAACAAAAAGCCATAACAAATCTAACAAAGGGATCATTGTTCTATTAAATTAACTTGATATTTATTGTGTGCCCAAATCATTCACTCGGACACAGAAAACACCCCTTTTATATTCAAGTGTTTAAATCGTCTTGGTTACGAAAAAAAAGTGTCGCATCATGGTTCTTTTCAATAAACAAACCAAAGTGTAAACAATCCAAAGTGTCGCAACATCTTGCAACACGCACCAACACACACAGCATCAACTTAAGCTATTATTAGGCGCGTTTTATTGCTAAACTTAGGTTAGCTTAGTAATCGGAATCGTAATAAAACGCTATCCTTAGTTTTAAACTGACTTTCGTTTTATATTTAAAAGTTGGATCCCCTTGAGCCAAATTTCAATACTTTTCAGAGAAAAAAAAAATAAAAAAAAATCAAATTAAACGTCAAAACCTGTCAGAGAAAGAAACAAAATATTGCTTTGAAATAAAAATAATAAAATGTGTGAAATAGCCGCAACATGTATCCTTAGTAAATTACTGATCTCGATTACTAACTTGTTTCTCCTCAGTTTTCGTTTGTTGTTGTTTACTAGGTTAAATTTTACTAACCTAAGGATAAAATGAACAACAAAACGCGCCTATTGCAGTATAAAAACCATCCGGAGTTGTCCAGAGGGGGCATTACGATTCAGATCCGTCAAGCTGTTCGTTCGATCGGTCATTCACTAGTTTAAGTTAAATTTTGTAAAGATATTTCTAAGTTGATATTTTTGAATAAAGTTTTTTTTAAAGAAAATTAATTAAAAGAATTTAATTTATATGTACCTACATTGTTTTTGTACTGTAACATGTTTTTCAATGCCAAATAGAAATTCCTATATTCTGATGTCCAGTTAGTTTTTTCGATAAGGGTTTTCGTACTGCATGTTATAAATTTGCTAAGAACTAAGAAATTAATTTCCACACACCAGGCAGTTAAGTAATAAGCCGTTTTTATTGGGCAAACGGCAGGTGCTCAAAAATTCACTTAAATGGATCCTTTTTCTTATTTTTATCAGCCAAAAAACCTTTATAACGGCTTTTTAATTTTTTTTACAAGACATCAAGAAAAAATCAAATCTATGAAACATAAAAAAGACAACAGCAATATTTTTGTCTTCAAGTATCATTTAACTCTTAAAAAAGCCCCCATTCTTGAAAATTTCGGACAAAAATATACACTTATAAGCATTACCATTGCCACGGTAACTCTAATTTGACGCGGCACACACAAAGAGGATTTTAAGCAAGCTAGGATGATGTCACCTAAGGTCGGCCATCTCCAGTAGAACAGCTTAAGTAAAATCTTTCGTTCAACCTTCAAACGGTGCTAACAGTTTTTCTTCCTGCGTGCTATGTAAATTTTGTTTAGTTGCAGTAGATGGTTATCTTGTAGAAAACGCTAGTTTTGGTGTATATTTTTTTTGAGGTGTTTGTGTTTTTTTCGAACTAAAAAACAAATTGTGCCACTTAAAGAAAGGTTTAAATAAATAAATTGGAAACAACAAAAAAGAACATTTCACAATTACTCGGAAGGAAAAAAAAATCATAGACAAAAAAATGTGCTCAAACTATGATTAAAAGATAGTTTAGGACATTGAAGACTGATTTATGTAAGAAACTTTGGTTTCTGTTCTATTAAAATTCTGTTTTGATAGTTCTCAAACGCTAAAATGCCTAAATACTTTTTACTGTTGCAAATAGTATGAAAATATGAGGTGTCGCATTGACTACTATACACCTATATTTTTTTTATTATCACGCACACACAAAGGATTATTAATACCTTTAAAATGCCAAGGCACAGTGTGGGAATTTCAGAAGGAAAAAGGGGGCTAGAAAGGAGGTGTATATGCTGCCGATTGCTCAATATCAATCACATTTTCATTTCAATAATGGTAAATAATTTGTTTCATGTAGTAAATATACTTAATTCGTCTAAAATGTCCCTATCTACACATTTAAACTGATCATCGAAACTGATAACACTATCAATAATTTCAAGAAGTGATTTTTTAACGCTAATCTAAGATAACAAAGCATTTAACTGGCTCACTACTGGTGCCCTTACCCTGTGATCAGTAATGCTCTAGTCGTCCGAAATGGCTAAGACAAGTCGTACAAGCAGGGATGTACGTTCACTAAATAAAAAATACTACGAGAAAATTCACATGCAGACAGTAGTTGAATCATGTGTTTTAAGGGGATTTTTGAGATATTTTTGTGTGCAGCAGGCACCTTTGTGCGGAACGGAGCTCTTCCATAAGGCCTGTATTGCATCCGTAAGACTAACGTAAGAATATACAAAATCGAATCTCCTGAAAATTTTTAAATATTGACTTGCCTACATTTTTGTCGCACTTAGGCGATTTATTCATTGCATATTATTAATACATACATACATACATACAATACATAATTATGTAAGTATACATAGAAACATTTTTCTACAATTTTGTTTCAAATCGGTTTTTCCTGCTTGAAATTTGTAGAGGACTTATATATATGTATATATATATATATATATATATATATATATGTCAGTATGTCTGTATTTTACTTTAGGATAAATTTTCATTAGTTCATCATCATTTTTTATAAAAGAAACAATGAAGCATTATGCTAAAGCAAAAAAATACAAACAGTTTCAAAAGTATTTTTTAGCTTGATACTCATCTACACAACGCCATCAGATCAAGTTTTTTTTGATCTGTTACCAAAATTGAAGTCGAGATTCAAATTCAGAACAGAGAAAAATATGTTGTTTGGTTGGTGCAGCGGCATTTTTTTTATTATTAAAGTATTATAAAATAATGTGTATGTACATATATGGTAAATAATTAAGATTGATCATTAGTTTTTGCTTTTTTGTTTTGATTTCATCAACAAAATTATGAATTTAAATAATATGAAGAAATATATCAAAATTACTTCATATGCCTTGCATAGTTGCCATATACACAATCTCCAATAAAATGGTGCTAAATAATATCGAACGATAGAATAAGAAGCTGATCCTGTATATTTGACTATTGTAAACCTAGCCAATATGATTGATTAAAAAACTGAGAAATTTGTACCCTTCTAATCGCGATTTAGAATATTTAATTCGTCCTGCATGTAGTTCAACAGAAATTGCATCCTTAAAAATGTATGCGTTCAAAATTTCAAAACAAGAAACATGAATGTGACATAAGAAACATAATATGTCTTATTGTGGACATATCATAGGTATGTACATACAAGTATAGTGCCTTGATCGTGAATTTTATTTTAATAATTTAGATTGGATCAATTTCATTAAAAATAATCGCTTCGTTTACTCCAATAAAAATTGTAGATTTTCCATACATAACGACTAAAATACAACGCAGAAATGAAATTCCAATATTTCTGAAGTAAAAAAAATATTTAGTGACATTACGTACTAAGAAACCAATTAAATTTTTGTTATCAAAATTCAAGTGAAAACCAATAAACCAATTGCAACCAATTTAATTCTGTAATGGAAATTAATTAGCATATTGTGGTTACCCAACATCCCACAATCAAGTCCTACAATGAGCTAGCAAATCTGATTCCAATTCCAACGCCACGGCACAAAACAGCTATAAACACAAATTTATCCGATAATAACAACTGCAAATGAAAATTCATAAAATCAAAATCAGCAACAGCGCACCCTTCGATGAAATTACAACTGTAGCCTCAACTCCAATGGCATTCGTTCTAAAATTGAATTTTATATCGCTTAATGATGTTATCAGTGAAATGATTTAAGGTCCCGTTCCATTTCATTTGACCATTCAATGAAACAACGCTTCACATAAAATATCAATTTATTTCAATTATCGTTTTTAAGTATAGCATGAATACAACATATTTTCAGGTCCGTGCGTCGTGTATTACCTGCGTCTCCACCCACCCATATTTCCGTGTAAGTGCATATGCATATACTTACTTTACAATACTGATCCCATTTGCAGAGAAAATGTTAAACTGCATCATCGTCAATTTGCATAACTAGATGAACTCGGATATAAATAATCAACAGATAATAATAAATATTTGCAGAAGCATATATTTTCCCGATAAAGGGAATTAATGTCTTTTTTTGCTTTGTGCTACGTGCGCCGCGCCGCCATGCGTTGTTGTCCTTGTCACTCGGTGTCGTTGCCGTTGTCTCATCCTGATCCCAATACTCCTAAAAAGTTTCCTGGCTTGCGAAAGGAAAACGTAACAATATGAGGTTGATTTCCAGTTGAATATTCAATTTAACTATTAAATAAATATTCAAAATCAACAGAGATAAAGAAACATTATTTGATAATTATGAATGGAATTTAACTTTTATGAGGAAAACAAACATTATTTCCTACTATGTATCATATAATTTATTAGAAACATTCTAGAATTATAAAGCAACACCAAGTGCAGTAATCAAAAACGACAAGAAAAAACCCATTATGGCTGAGAAGACTTTTAATTTTGACAACCGAATCAAATTGCAACGGAGTTATACTAGAATACTTACGAGCACACCCTTTATTATTAGTATGCTTCTTATTTATGTCCACAACAACATATTTATACAATTCACGAAGAGTCTGGCATAGATTGTCTGTCGAAGGTCATGGGTAGTAGTGACACCAGTCAACATAAACTGATACTTGTTAAATTACTGCAATCAAACTCATGATCAATCTAAAATCAGAATATTTTAGCCTTGTCCTTTGAAGTAACAATGATAATTTCAGAAAGCTATGTTAACTAGTGGTCTGTTATATTTTCAATAATAATTGCTAAGATTGACGAAAAAATGTTGTTAACCATTGAAATTGTGTTAAAAGCTAATAATTAAATTACAAGAGTTTATTTTGTGGCTTACATTTTAAACTCTGTTTATATTTTTAGCATTGTAATGTCACATCCGTTGAACGGCAAAATTGACACGTCCATATTCTTAAGAATTACTTTTGTAAAAATAGTTTTTTTTTAAATATATAAAGATATTTGGATTCAATTCAATTTTGTGTAAGTTCCTATATCCATTAAAAAATATTATATTATCAAATGTCTTTCGGCATTCATAATAAAAAAAATGATTTTTTATTAATTGATATTAGACTATGCTCCGAAGTAAATTCAATACCACTTTGAAATTGAAGACTGCTTTAAAAATCATTTAAAGGGTAAATCATACTCTTAAGTACAAGTAAATTATAAAAAAAAAGTTCTGCGAAATGCAACATTAATTAAGGCCAAAATATCGGAGCAGTCAATAAATGATTTGCCAATACGTGACGAATAAACATAACTTCAGAGAACTAAAAATAGAAAAGCTATAAATAGATAAATGTATCTATATATACGCATATACATTATACATATACATTTGTATGTACACGAAAAAAACAATACATATTATTAAAATATTTCCCTACTGTTTATACATAATTTCTAAAGTAAAAAGTCTATTCTTTATATAAATAATTGCATGCTTACATGTGCAATTTTACAAAGAGTTTCTAAAGATAGTTTTTTTTTAAATTTTATAATATAAAATTCAATTTAATTTTATTATTCTTAAAGTTTTCATACAATATACCTACCATTTTTTCGCATTTTCATGTTTTAAATGATGTACATTTGTAAGTAGTAAAGGCACGTCCACACATTCTCATTGATTTTTCCATCGTCGTTCCTTCTAATGTGTACATATCTAAATAATTGAAATAATTTAAAGCATAAAAAATCTCCCCTCTTAAGGGAAAATATATTCGACAGACGTTACCCAATACAAATAGCCACCCGCGTTTAAAAAAAAAAAAATTAAAATTAAAATAAAAAGACAAAATATAAAATAAAAATAAAAATCCCCTTCCCCCTAAATGTACTTTATTATGATTACGGTGATTCTTTCGATTGTTCTCCTCTACATTCAACTCCAGAAGTCATCTTTAGGTAGGTAGGTGACTAGCATTCCCGGATTCTCCACATCACCTCACCATCACCATTTTCTCCCCTCATTCTCTCCACACCCGTTTTGTTGATGACCAGTGGCCAGTCGCTGCGTTCATTTCATTTGCATTTGTTTTAAGTTTTCCTCGTTCGTCGTTTTTTGCATTAACCAACACACATCATCCAACTCCTGCCATCTTCATCGCACTTGTTTTGCTTTTACTTCAAGGACAACATGTAAAAAGTAAATGTTGACCATAGAAAGTTCTACAAGGGAAGGACCAACGGCGACAAGGGTTACAAGGGTGCACATCGCGGAGCAGCTATAGCTACAAAAAATAGAAGAAAACACTGCACATATCCAATTATACATTTTTATTGTTCAACTTGGCGTCCTAGCTGAGCTCTGTAGCCGTACCAGCATTCCCGATTCCTACCACCCACACTCATACCTCATTCTATCACTTTTCTCATCCTACAGAATTCGAAAATCCTCCAAAAAACGAAGGCAAGTATAACGGACAAACAAACACGATGTGTGTTCCACTTGTGGTACTCTTCCCAATTTCGAGTAGCAAAGCGACTGCGACTACGATGACGACGACCAGAATTCGGAGCCACCAAAACGTCCATGCCCATCCTTCGATAAAACAGAGTGTCTCCCACACATGCCGTAGTCGAACGAGAATTGGACTTGCAAAATGCTCTAAGGACTACGTCGACTCTGAACATCAGTGGACTCCGGACGGCGCGAAATTTCAGCTAAAAAAAGAATAGAAAATTCGCTGGAAACAGAAAAAAGTAAACCAGGAATCAATTCCTATCAAAAAATGCTAAATTCATTCATTCATCGTTGTATGTGTCTTTTTGCGGCAGAAATTGCTAAAAAAAATCGCGAGTACCTACTATACGTAGAGGGATGAAAAAGGAGGACGGATGGTGGTGGTCACTGTTTTTGTGTACAGCAACAGAACGCTGTTTCTGTCCGATTTTTCATTCAGTCTCATCCCTTCACATTGGCAGGACGACGACGACTACGAGGCCTCGTCCATCCTCGACCCACACCATCACATCACTTTGGCATAGTTGCGTTTCTGTTCTTCGAATACAATATTTCTCCAGGTCCATTTCTATCCTTAAGTTTTTTTTTCAATGATGTAGTGTGCAAGTTAGGGGTGGGTTGTGGACTTGTCGACCTTAGGATGGGTTGTAGTTTCACCCTCCTGAATCATCCCGTGTTTAGTATTATAATTCTTAAAACACATACAGATGCCTGTGTATGTAGATCATACGAAGGACTAACAGGGCTATAGCGACGACCAAGAATCTAGATATAGATGCAAAAGTGAAGTCTTTTTTTTTCCTCGCTGTTTATTTATGTTCGTTTTGAGCGTATTTTTTTTTTCATCTTTTTTCGCTCACGCTGAAAGATTATGATGATGTCTAGAAAGAGTCGTAGTCGTAGTTTTGTTTGGCTTCTTAATTAATATAAAAAAAAGGATTTCAAACATTTCATCAGGAGAGGCCTATGAACTTATGGAAAAATATGTCTACACCTGTGAGTCGAAGGTGCTTGCATGTATGTAGTTTTATACCAGTTTATATGTATTTAATATCTACCACGTTCACCGGACGGAATTGTAAGGATTGGTTGAGTGAATTATTATTTTAGGTGTGTTAAGTGGTACTCTCTTCACAGAATTGAAATAATTAGGATATACAGTGCAACCTTAATATAACGTACCTCAATATTTCGACTTCCTCTACAAATTCTTCGTTATCCCCTTGAATTGTCCACAAGAGTCAATGTAAAATATAGCCCCATTCGCAAAAAATGTTCGCAATGTAAAATATACCTTTACATTGCGAACATTTTTTGCGAATGGGGCTGTTGCGACGAATAATTGAAAAGGCTTTTTTAAAAACTGAATAAATTTGTCAAAAAATGTTTTGAAATTTTGTAATATTAATATGTTCCTGATGTTTTTGAAGTCCATCCATTGTTTTATAAGTTTCTGTTTTAAACCGAATTTTACACACTGATTTGTACCCATATACACAATCGTAACATCCTATGAACCTATTTATTTTTCATCCATTCAGCACACGCCAGCGCAGCGTCACCTTTGAAAAAATATCATAAAAAAATTTAAGATTTATTGTAGTTACTACTACACACAAATTTTGTTTTAACTCCTTAAAAATATAATATAACTATATTTCTTTGTCGCGCCGCTGTGTAAAAAATGTTTGTCTATTCACAGAAATTAATTTGAGGAAAAATATTCTTAAAAATTGTTCAATTGTTAGAAAAACTGCAAAGTAATCCACAATAAAAATTAATTTATATGCAAACTTAACTTAACATTTTGCAAAATAAACAAACCAGAACAATGATTAGTTCATTCGGAATTAGTCAAATCGAAAAATAAATGGCAAGTTCGAGGTAGAACGGGAACATCATTCTTTTACACAATCATCATGTTCGTATTCTATTGAGTTTAAAAAAAAGAAATATACATTTTTGTACGGCTTACAAGTATCGGTTCGTATCTGATGGTAAATGCATATTCTTTTTTTATTCGTTATGGGGAATGGACTCACCAAAGGGTGTCCGGTCCATTATTTGGTACAGTCGACAGAATTTCGCTATTATCAAAACATTTATCCAGCAACAAAGACCATGCTCATTGAAACATAAAATGAGGAAAAGCACGGTACCTACATATATAGAAATGAAAAAAAAAACATTACATTTTGGTGAAAAAGGAATAAAAATTTTTGAAAACTTCTAAAATTTTCAAAGAGTGTGAGCTGATCACGATGTGTAAGCACACGGTTAAAAATAACGCGAATGCTCAATTCATATTCCCCGCTGGCTCTTTGCTGTCCCTCTGCTGGCCATCACCTGAAACCTGATATATGATGTTTGCAAGGGCAATCTTTTCTAGCACTCTGATGTTCCCTTTTTACGTTCTATTATTTTCGTATCCTGCTCCTGCAGATCTGGTGGCAATGGCGATAAATTGAAGACGGTGAGGATGATGGTGATGAGATGGTGATGACGATGATGGGGCAATGGTCCGTCATTATAATTTTTTCTGTTATTTCTAGAGTCAGTGTTATGTTCCTTTTTTTGACATTTTTTAGGTTATATGGGGAGTTTGAACGATTTTTATGGCGATAGAGAGGCGAGCCCTGCAGGCGATTGATGGAGAAAGTATTTTATTTTGTTTTCAGCCGAAACTTGGATTTTTTGTATTTATTTGAATTATGTACGTAGCCAGCCACTTGCAGCCATGCTGAATAAAATTGCCAGAAGCATTTGGTTAGTATTTTAGCTTAATCCCGTATTTATTGTTATAATGAAAGGTGTGCTTATATTTTCAATGTAGTACATAATGTAGGTAAATTCGTAAAGTGCGGTGTATTCCGAAAATCTTAATATTAATGTGTTTTGCAAATCAACCCTCGTTAAACCCAGCTAATCCATATTGTTTTGGTCTGTAGTTCTTAAACTCATGTTATTATAAGTAGCTATACTAGCGGCTCGAAATGACATGCATCGCAAAGGATAGAAGGTAGATAGTTAATAATAGAAATCACATCATATTGATAGTATAGTTTCTGAGTTGAGTCAAAGGATGTTTATTTATAATATCTCTGTGTCAAATTTCATGCATACTCGTTTAGCCATTCTGGTGTTATTAAGCAACAAACATATCCATACATATGTACATCCAAGCTTTCCCTCATTTATTTATTCCTACTATACAATCTATCATAAGTAAATAGTAAAGGGCATTACATACATATATGTATGATTGGCTTAAGTTTTAGGTTTAGTTTGGAGAAAAGGGAGTACTTGTAAGACTTATAGCTGTCTTAAATGATAACAGCTTAATTCAATTAAAGTTGTAAAAAAAACTATAAACCAATATTTAAACTTATCTACCATACTTTTACTGATTACAGGAAGTATGTACATTTATCTATTGAGGTGTTATCGATTTTTACATAGACAATCACAAAAATAAACAAGACATCTTTCCCTAATATTAACTACCTACTATAAATTATAATAGAAATAAAATAAGTATCAAACAATATATTATTTTCATGGAAAGGATGTGGGAAGATGAGAACGAGCGAATTTATAAAGCCGCGTAAAAATTATTTCTTCTATCGAAAATATTGTTTCTTGTTATCAACATTAAAAATAAAAGAAGTACAAGAGTTGAATAAGGATTCTGAACTCAGAACTACAAGAACACTACATATGTAAGGTACCTGTACCAAATAAGGTCCACCTACTCGTAATATGTTTTCCCCAATAACTCCTTTATTGTATTAGATATGAAGGAAAACTAAATGGATTATAAATTAGTTCAATTATACAAAATAAAACGGGAACTTAAGTTCAAAAAAAGCTGCCCAATATATTTTTTTCCATGATTTAAAACAACCTTCCGTTGGGCCTTATTATAGGAACCTGTGCTCCAAATAAGGCCCATAGTATTTTTTCTCAAGCAATGTTCATTTTTTCCTGAAAAAAGTAAAAACTAAACAAAACAGAAAATTTGTATGATATACTTCAAGGAGAGTTTTAAAATGTCCTCTTGACAAAAAGGAACTTAAAAAAACTTAAAACTAAAAATTAACATCATAAATAGAAATTAATTTTGAAAACTCAGCCTTTAAAGTAAAAATAAGTAAATCAGTTAATTTTGTAATTGAATAAAAAAAAATAACAATTGAGGACTTTAAACACATCCACCCGGACATTCAAAAGCCAAATTTTGTCCAAAAAAAAAAAAAAAAAAAACAAAAAAAGAGCTTATTATTAACTTCCCATAGGGAGTTATTGTAATCGGTCCGATTTTTCAAATTTAAAATTTTGACAAATCTGGACGTTTCAAGGTCCCTAGAATCTAGATCCATCATTTTTAGAAAGATGTCTGTGCGTGCGTGTGTACGTACGTTTGTACGTTTGTACGTTTGTACGTTTGTACGTTTGTACGTTTGTACGTTTGTACGTTCGTATGTTCGTAGTTCGTACACTCAGAGAAAAATATCCTATAACTGCTCAATGGGACGACCATTGATTTAAAAAAGCCTTTTTTAATAAGATTTACTATTAAATTAATGGTTTTCAAACCATTGTTTCAATAGTTTTGAAACTATTGAAATTAAAGGGACTCCTACTATTAATTTAATTACAAATACTTTTGTTTTAATAGTTTTTTACCATTAATACCTTATAACAAGTACCATAATTTAATAGTTGAGTACTATAAAAATTTAATAGTATCCATACTATTAAAAATCTATACTTTTAATAATGCCTACCATTGGTATTTATAGTACGTATTATAATATGTAAGGTATCATCTTATTAAATAGAACCGAATTTCGAAAAATAAACTGGTTAATAATGCATCCCATTAAAATGCACGATTTAATAAGATTTGTCATATTGAAGCTTATAGTATGTACTATATTTTTTATAGTATCGTCTTATTAAATTAAACCTAATTTCGAAAATTTTATTGGATAATAGTGGACCCTATTAAAATATACATTTTAATGAGATTTGTGAGTTTGATAAATTAAGTATAAGATTTGAAAAATTATTAATTTATAATGCATATATAAAATTTTTGTTTCTATTATTAATATATGATTCTATTGTTATTTTTACCAACATACTCGATGTATTATGATTAAACTAAAAAAAATCAAAATACGATTGCTATTGGAACTGAAGTACAAAAAAATAAAAATCTAATTGTATAAGAAAGATAGTAAAATATTTTCCGAGTTATTACCTACAAAGTTGATTTTCACTATACTATACCTAGTTAAATAAATGTGTTTAGCATATTTTTTGTACATAAATATTAAGCTATCGTGTTTCTGACAGCATTGGTACCCTATATACCTCAAATATTTTACCAAAAACAAACAATTCAACTTTATAAAAACAAAAATTGGCTGACATTTATTTGAACTCTTAAAAACTTCTAAGTTATTTAAATAAAAAAATGTACAAGTTAAAAGTTATGTGTGTGAAGTTAAATGATGATACAAAACGTGATGTATTTTATTAAGGTAAGTAAGATTTTGTTTAATTTTATATATAATAATTATCTTATGATTATTTTACTTATGCTTATACAATTTTATACATTGCATCGCATAACATAGTTTAGTTTTAGTTTAAAACATAATCCTAGCACTTATGTAAGTATTTTTATAGAAAATTTTAATCTTTTCATAAAAAAAATTCTCATATTCTGTTAAAATACCTAAAAGTAAAAAGTAAAGCCAAAAAATATACCGGGTAAAAAATGTGTCAGGAAATAAAACTATTGCGAAGTTGTATCTACATTTGCATAATATTTTGGGCTTTGAAGAAAAAGTAGTTTTAATTTTAAGCTGTTTTTCTTTTAATGTTGTTAAAGAAAATTTTAAATTTTAACTTTAAAAATACAATTCATGAAACTCTTGATAAAATCAAAAATCCAAATATTTGGGTATTTTTTGCACAAATCGACATTTTTTTGAGAAATGCCACGTGTTCATTTAATTTAGAAAACATCCGTTAGTTTTGCAAAGTATATATCGCATAACTTAAGAGGAATAATAGGATATCCTATTGAAATGTATATTTTGCCGGCCTAGTAATAGTAGTTCCCCATTACTTCAATAGTATTTCCCATTAAAACTCTGAGATTTTAATAATTTTGCCAAGTAAAAACTTTTCCATAATCAAGTGTTTTCTGCAGTCCTTGATTACAATCAGCGATAAAAACAAACATTTAGCATATGATTTTAAAGAATTGTATAGTTAAAAAAATTAAAAAATTGTATGATCTTTCAAATTTGGAATGTTTCATAAATTATTTTCGAATAGTGAATTTTAGTTTTCCCCGATAATTTTTCAATTCCATAAAATAGTATTAAAAATACATTTCAAATGGAATTCAAGTCCCGTTACATTTTTATAGTATTCATTCCATTATAATAGTAGATCCCATTAAAGTAAGAATTTTTGTAGCACTGCTAATAGTAGCGTCCCTCTACTTTTATAGTATTTCTGATTGTTTTAATAGTATAGACCATAAAAACTCTAAGATTTTGTTTTACAATTTTTGATTTGTAAAAACTTTGCCAGTTGTTTTGCTACAGTCCTCGAGTGCGGTCGCCAAAATATTTGAATTTATTTAACTTAGTGTGAGAAAAGTGTGAAGTTCAAAACGAAATTATTAAATTGAACGTCGTTTCAAATCTGGTACGTCTATAAAAATTGTTAAGTAATAATAATGTATAATAGTGAACTATAGTTGTGTATGTTTTTAAATACCCTAAATTAATATTATAAAACACGTTCAAAATTACATTCAAGTCCCGTTAGATTTTTATTGTATTCATCTAATCATCTTAAGATTGCAGTAGTTTATCTCATTTAAGTGATGAGTATTAATTCCTATTTTTTTATTTTGATTTTTAGTTACAATGGATACCTGGGACTTCGGAGTAACCTCGGATATATTGAAGAACAAAAGAGACAAAAGAATTAATGCATTCAAATCATTTTTTAGTTATTTAATTAAAAAAAATGATATTGTAAGAAGTTTGTATTCATGTTAATATGAAAAAAAATTGTTATCTTTAAAAATGTATGTAAAGTATTTTAAGTCTACAAAAGTGTAAATAGAAATGAAAAATAAATAAATTGGTTGTTAATGTAATGTATTTTAAATACTTTTTTATTTTTCATATGAGACTAAAGGCTATGGAAGACGTTTCATCTTGAAAAGGTAAGTATATTCATACAAATGCACAGATAAATATGAATCAAGAGCTAACAAATGTATAGATGTTCTATTTTTTCAGCTTTAAAAACTATTAAATCAATGGTTCTACAGCATATACCATTAAATCAATAGTACTACATAGGTACATATTAATTCAATGGTACTATACTATTGAACTAATAGTACTTAACTATTAAAGTAATAGTACAGAACTATTACAGTAATAGTACAGTACTATTAGATCAATGGTAATGTACTATTAAATGGATAGTGTTATACTATTGAGTCAATAGTATTATCCCATTAAATCAATAATACCATGTTGTTAAATCAATAGTATTATACCATTAAATCAATCGAATTATACCATTAAATCAATGGTATTATACCATTAATTCAATGGTATTATACCATTAAATCAATAGTGTTATACTATCAAATTAATAGTGAAATACTATCACATTGTAGTCGAAATTCGATAATGTGTTCGAATTTCGAAACTAAGCAATGGTATTATACTATTGATTTAATGGGGGCATACCATATATTTTCAATACTGCGCGTCCCATTAAAATACTTTTTTGAATTGTACACACTATTACTTCTATAGTATTTAACTATTATATCAATAATACAAACATACCATTAAATTAATAGTATCAAAACTATTGAAATAATGGTACACACCCTATTGACTAATTTTAATAGTAAAAAACCATTGAAACAATGGTATTCCCATTGAATTTATGGTATTTTTTCTCTGAGTGTACGTTCGTACGTTCGGAATACCATTTTTCGTCCACGATATCTCAAGAACGGGTAAAGATATCGACTCCAATTAAATTTTATTCAATAGCTCATAACTTTGAATGATGCAGAAAGGACTTTCATAAAAAATTTGCGGTTTCTTCAATATAGCATTTAAAAAAAAACTGTTAAAATTTTGGTTTATCGCAAATATCTCAGGAACGGATAATCCTATCGACTTAAAATAAATTTAATTGTGTACAATGTGACGCCGTAGAAATTTGGTAAAAGTCCAACATACCGTTATTTTTTTAAAATTGAAAAACTAAAAAAAAATTTTTTGGCGCTAGTAAACATACAGCTATACCCCTACTTCCTCACAGCTATAAGAAATGGACTACGTGAACAACAAACATCACGCAGTCATTTCTATATATTTAGAATTAAGCGATAAGCAATGTACTCTTTGTAGTCTTACTATCTATTATTTACAATTAGGAGATAAGCAATGTATTCCTTGTATCTATTAAGAAAAAGTAAATATGCAAGAAAATGTATAAATACGATGAACACAGTTTCATCGTGGTTCTTTGAAATGCAACATTTAATAAAGTAACACTTGATCGTGTAATTTATACTCCAATCGCAGTCTCTTTATTATTTGAATTGCAGACAGAAGACAGTATTAGCATACCAAGCTAATACTAAGTTGTATTTAGGGATCCATAACGAACCATCGTTATTAACTCGCTCAAAAATACAACGAAGGAAAATCGATATTATGTTCATAAGAATTTATACGATGTGAAATGTCGTCTTTGACATCTGGTATAATTTTCGAAAAAATTCAATTGACAGTTTTTTTATAAAAAATAAAAAGTACAAAAAATTCTACCAAAAGTTGGTAAAAAATGTTTTTTAACTTGAATATCACGAGAATGGACAACGAGATCGACTTCAAATTTATTTTAGTTTAAACAAAATATATTTTTTAATATATACTACAATTTTAACAAATATCGAATTAACATATTTCTTAATATTAATTTTAATTAATTAAGATTAATATCAGGATATTTTCAAAGTGTGCATAATGGGAAGTTATCAGTGTGGGGCGCACCCAGCCTCTTTTTTATTTTTTATAATAAAATAAGACGCGCGCGAACAGCTTCGCGAACTTCAATAAGCTGCCAGTCTCAATAAGATCGAGAGAACCGGTTTTTGTTTGTTGTGTGTGCCATGAAATGCGAAGGGCTACATCATTTAGTATTTATATATAGAGGAATCTTCTTTTTAAAAAGTATGTTTCAATCTTACCTCCCGTGTAGCGTTGCTTTCGTTTGTGTTTCTTTTTTCTTTACGGGCATAATCTTGAGTGAAGAATTATGAAACCAAAAAAAAAGAGGCTGGGTGCGACCTACACTGATAACTTTCCATTATACATAATTTGAAAACTTGGCGTTCCTGATAAATTGATTAACTTTTGATTTTAGTTGAAATCAATTTTTTTAATATTAAAAATATATATCAGAGATATTGAATCTGAAAACAATATTTACCAATTTTTCTTAGAAATTTTTTTAGTTTTGTATTTATTGTAGGAATTTTAATTTGATATCCGTTAATATTTTACCATTTTTTAGGTATTGACAAATGCCTTACTAGTAGGTTCACAATAATAAACATTTGAAGTCAATATCATTCCTTGTTGTGATAATATTTAAGCCGCAAAACAATTTATGTCACTTTTCTGTAAATTTCAGTTTTAGTTTTTTATTTTTAGTAAAAAAAACTGTCATTTCGACATTTGCCAAAAATATACCATAAGTTGACAATTATATTATGCAAAAAATAAAATAAATTCGAAGTTAAAATTAATTACCACTCTGGACATATTCAAATCAAGAAACTACTTTTGACATTTTTCGACTAATTTTTGTTAAAGTTTTTTATTTTTTGTAAAAAAAAACTGTCAGTTCTATATTTTTTAAAATTGTAGCGCATATTAATAATTTTTTTTTTTTTTAAGCTCAAATGAATTTGAAGTCAATATATCAAAGTAACTCTAGTTCGTCCGGGTTGTGTTCGTAAACTATGTATTTTAAATTAAATTTAAAACTTAATTTTTTTTCTATGAAGTGATAGTATGGATTAGAAAGGTTCCCAACAAGGTGTCAAAATGCTGACGGTATGTCTGAAAGACAAAAAGAAGATGACACCATGCGTTCTTACACGTTCTTCGCTAGCGGCGGCTCCCATAGGTTAAGTTAGTTTTAAGTAAACTTAGTTTTTAGAGTTGAGTTGTATTTTAGCATTGAAAGAATAAAGAGCATTTGCTCAAAAAATATTTTTTTTATAAAAAAATGTAAAGAAAAACTTATTTTGTATGCTGTATGAGCTGATAGTGATGGGCATAATCAAATGATTTCAATAATCGAGATGTTAGTATTCGAGTGATCTGAATAATCGAATGATCATGTGAGAATGATCATTTCGATTTTAATTTTATGTGTTTTTCCTGATAGGTACTAACAAGAAAAATCAAAAAATAGATACATACTTATGCTGATCGAATGATTAAATTTTAGAATCGAGATATCCCGAGACGTTGTCTGAATCGAGTATATGTAATCAAATACATCACTCCTGAGCAGTGAGCCTGAGTCAGCTCGCGTAAGCAAATTTATATCTATCTATACTAATATATAAAGCTGAAGAGTTTGTTTGTTTGAACGCGCTAATCTCAGGAACCACTGCTTCGAATTGAAAAATTCTTTTTATGTTGGAAAGTTCATTTGTCGAGGAAGACTTTAGGCTATATAAAATTACACTACGACCAATAGCAGCGAAGCATCAGTGAAAAATGTTGCAAAAATGGCGAAAATTATTCATCTTTGAGGGCTTCATATTCATATTTGAGGACTTCATATTTGAGGACTTCCGTTGCGGGCGATGCTTAAACGGTTCAAGTAATCAAAAAAATATGTATGAAAGAATTTATTCCTCTTTAATTGTGTAAAAAATGTCTGCCAATAGTGTACAAAATGTCTGCCATATCTTTTAAAATGGACCCACTTTAACCTTTTTTAAGGTAATGCATTATTGCCAATTATTCGCCAAAGAGTTTTGTCAACATAAAAGAATATTAATCCATCCCTGTTTCAAAATTCAGCCAGGTCAGATCAGTCATTCTGGCGGGAATTGAAAAATTAGAAAAAAATCTATGAAAAGGGAACCATATACATTTGACCGGGATAAAAAGTAGCTTATGTGCTATAAATTTTCCCTTAATGTTACTTTTAGTAGGAGACGAGAAAGTACCTCATGTTGAAAATAAAATTGAAATTGATCGCGATTTAGGAGAAACAGTGACTAGAATTGAGGATTTATTATCGAAAGTTTAGATATCGTCGAAATAGAAAATGTAGATATTATCAATGGATGTGTCAAAGGGCAATAGCAATATTGGCGTGAAGAAACAGTATAGCGTTGATAAAATTAACGACCTTATTTTAACTAAACTTCCAGGAAATTCAGTTACCTACACACACACATCTTTTTTTTTTTTTTTTTGTAATTCACTTTTATTTTATTTCAATCTTACAACTACTTAAAGCTAGACAAAAATTCTTAAAACTAGCATTATATCAATAACTTACAACTAACTTACTGGCCCTATGCGGACGCTCTAAGTTAAACTAATATCTTAATGCTAAGGCCTTTCGGCCTGAGAACTAACTTAAAACTAAATTTCTATATCTTTCTTATCACCAAGAAGAATTCCAAAAAACTTGGTTTCTTTATCGGTTTTTATTTATTTTTTAAAAAAACTTAAAACTAAAACACACATCTATTGATATACGTATGTAATTGATCAAGTAAATGTGGGCCATTACCCACAGGAGTTTCTTAATTCACATTCCCTCGACTTAAAATAGGTACCCTAATAACGTGAATTAGAAATCTTAAACCACGAAATTAATGTAACGCAGGAAGGACTTTTATAAAAATTGGTCAAGCGGTTTTTTTATTATAGCAGTTTAAAAAAAGTTATAATCGTTGTTGGTAGCAAATATCTCAGGAACGGATAATACCATTGACTTCACATAAATTGTATTGTGTACAATGTTATGTGGTACAGATTTGGTATGAATTTGAAAAAAGTTCAGCATTTACTGTAAATTGAAAAACTAAACAAACATTTTTTGACTGTAGGTATACAATGAAGGAAGAACGATATTATGTTCAAAACATTTTTCTACAATGTGAAATAACGTTTTTGACATCTGGTTAAATTTTGGAAAAAAATTAAAAGGACAGTTTTTTTTACAAAAAATAAAAAACAAACAAAAATTAACCAAAAAATGTCGAAAGTTTTTTCTTGACTTGAATATGTCGAGTGGGGTTAATCATTTTAACTTAAAATTTATTTTATTTTTTGCATAACACGACTGTCAACATATGGTACGTTTTTGACAAATATCGAAGGGACTTTTTTTCACGAAAAATAAAAATCTATTTGTCAATACCTAAATACTAAAATGTTGACGAATGAAAATTGACATTTTTACAACAAAGAAAATCTACAAAAGGCTCTAACAAAAATGTTGTTGTTAATAAAATTGTTATCAATCAACATCAAAAGTAAATCGAAAGGAACACCAAGTTTTCAAATTATGAATAGTGGGAAGTTTCAGTGTGGGTCGCACCCAGCCTCCTTTTAAAAACGTAATCTTAATTGCTATCATAATAACCGAAGTTGAAGCGGATGATGTCGCGGGCAACAGATAGTAATAAATAAATTTGAAGTCAATATCGTTGCCCATTCTCAAAATATTCATGTCAAAAAACAATTTTTACCAACTTTCGGTAGAATTTTTTGTACTTTTTTTATTTTTTGTAAAAAAATTATCAATTCAATTTTTTTTTTAACTTTCACGAGATGTAAAAAACATCGTTAACATAATTTTTCCTTCATTGTATATTTTCGCGCCAAAATTTTATTTTTAGTTTTTCTATTTTAAAAAATAACGGTAATTTGAAAATTTTCAAAATTTATATCGAATCTGTATAACATTACAATGTATATAAAAAAGTTATTTGAAGTTAATGGCACCATCCATTCCTGAGATATTTGCTACCAACCAAAATGTTCACTTTTTTTAAAACTGTTATAGTGAAAAAACCGCTTGACCAATTTTTATGAAGGTCCTTTCTGCATCTTTCGAAGTTATAAGCTGTAGAACAAAATTAATTGGAGTCGATATCTCTACACTCTACTCGTTCTTGAGATACCGTGGACGAAAAAGGGTATCTCGAACGTACGTACACACGCACACACAGACATCTCTCTACAAATGACGAATCTAGATTTTAGGAACCTTGAAACGTCTAGATTTGTCAAAATTTTCAATTTGACAAATCGGACCGATTACAATAACTCCTTATGGGAAGTTGTATTAATGTAATGTAATTAATGTATTTAAAAAAATTATGATGACAGGAATACAGTCGGCTTGTTCTTCTATTCGTCAACAGCTCTCTTGAAGTGCAGTATTAGGATTTGCTGGACAGCTTTTCCATAAAGTTGAGCGGAGTAAATGTCAATTTAAAAAGTAACAAACACAAAACAAAAACACTTTAACTTTAAAAACTTGAACCCATTAAATCAACCGCACGTGTCGCCGCCCGTCGCCAAAAAACTGCAAATTCCACCGCTTTCTATCTTTTGCCGTTGTTGTCTGAAAAAAAACAACAATGCATGCAAATGCAATATACAAAAAAGAACCCTAAGTCTAACGCATGTTACTGCGCATTTCCATCTATCGCAGTTCTTGTAAACGATCTTACTTGCACAAGGAGGATAGAAGAACTATAATAAAAAAACGAACATCGCATTTCTATTTAGGTGACGCACCGCATTACTAAGTATTTATCGTTGAGATCCTACATCCCTTTGGAATGTATGAATTTCTGCATTGTTTCCCTCTAAAAAATCCCCGCATTTTTCGGGGTAGGTATAAGAATTTTGATTTTTGAGAGGATAAAGAACAACAGAAAACCTAGCTCGGTGGACGAACTCATGAATCTATGCATTCCTGGTCATCAGTGGAATCAACGTACGTTCTTCTTTACTGAAAAATGTACGGAACGACACTCGATGATTTCAGTTCAACCTTTTAAGGCTGGGTGGCCAGCCAAAAATAAAGCGATAACTTTTACATTTCGAATTCTAATTGATTGAAATTAAAATTATAATGCATTCTAAATAAACAGGGCTACCACTCTGCATCATTATAATTTTTAAATACATACATACTTACATACTAATATTATAAATGCGAAAGTAACTCTGTCTGTCTGTCTGTCTGTTACTCTTTCACTCCTAAACGGCTGAACGGATTTTGTTGAAATTTGGTATGGTGATAGATATAACCTAGAAATGGTTATAGGCTAGATAACTAAATTGAGTTAGTTGTTGGGAGTTTTGCTCTATCATGCCTAAACGGCTGAACGGATTTTGATGAAATTTAAGTTATGTGATGGATAGTAATCTAGAAAAGGATATGGGCTATTAATATTCATGCTATCGTACTTAAGGCGTAGGCAGTAGGCAGAAACTAATTAAGTTAGTGATTTTTAATCGTTTGTTTTAAAAGTTTACATCATTCACGCCTTAACGTCTGAACGGATTTTTATAAGACTTGGTTAATTTAAAGATAGGATCCTAGGCACGGACACAGGCTACTTTTTACGGCGGGAAAATACCTCATTTCCGCGAAAATCTAGCGTGATCGTGTCAAGAAGCGCATGACGCCATAGCTACTGAAATGATTTTGACACACTACTTAACTTATAGGATAGGAAGGTACCAAAATTCAGACTACTTTTTACTTCGGGAATATATCTCATACTCACAGGAACTTATACACTGCTTAGGTTTCTTTTGAACAAATTTTGATGTGAAGTTGAGGACCGGAACATGATATTGGGACATTGTTGCAGGGGGACTTACAGCTGGGAAAAAACAAAAAAACTTATGCGGACGAAGTCGCGGGTAAAAGCTAGTACATAATATAGTAATTCTGATAGTGAAACAAACTACAATTTTGTCGTTATTTTCATAGTCGTTTAAAATGCACCATTTATTTTTGGTATAACTATGATTTTTATTTAATTTTTTTGTGAAGCTCTTTCTTTTGGCTTTTCGTATCTCCTTGTTATACTCAGTTAAACTTGTATAGTAACTTAGCCATTACCCCGTTCTTTTTGCCTCACTAAAAATGAGTTTTCTTACCTTGGATCTTAGATTGGACAGATTTTGATTCCACCAAGGGACATCTTTCTGTCTTCTTTTAGTTCTGAGTGGGAAGCTGAGTTCATAAGCCTCATTTATAACTGCACTTAGCTCATTGACCCTAAATTCTAATTCCAAGTGACTATTTGTGCTACTGGCTAGGCCTATAAAATCAAGATTCGATTTTAAAGAAGTACTATATAGTTCCCAGCAGGGACGAAGCGTCCATATATTGAGTGGAATGAGTGCTTCCGTAAAGCAATTCAAAAAATTATATGATTTAAGCAAAGAAATTTTAATTCGAAACTGACCTAATCGAATTTTATTTAATCTCTTCTGTAAATTAATAAAATCTCATAATAAAAGTCGTTCAGGAAAAAGAATGCAAATCTATAACTACAAAAACTCATACTTCAATTCCACGGGGAATGCACAATATCGCTCCATTATACACTCACGTTTGCAAACAAATATTTGGAATGCATACCAGCTAGGCATTCTGATGTATCGCCTACACTCAACTCTCACTCAATCTCGTTCAAAGCAAATTTTTTAATTTGTTGGGGTTCACATAAGAAGCGAAGATTGAATTGAGTGAACTCATTATGAAAACAAAAGTAGAGCAGGAAAGGAGAGATTTGAGTTATTTGCTTCTTCTCATTCATTGAAATAGGGGTTGAAAAGTTTATTTAACACTTGTGTGTTCCTTTTTCTTGTTATGTTTTTTATCTGTGTGTGTGCCAATCGCATTGTCAACAATGCTAATGCTAATGTTTTGTGATCAATGATATTTTTCTTAAAAAATGAAACTAACATTTAATTTTACATTTGTTTTAACTTATTACTCAATTTAATATTTTACTAAATGAATTTTATAAAATTTCTTTTACATTTGTGTAATAAAAGAAATATGATCTTGATAAAAACTTTGTATTTAAATTCAATCATAAGTGCTTCCGCTTCCAAAAAAGTCACGCCTCGTGCCTGGTTCCCAGTCTGTTTTTTTTAGGGTTTCTTCTAGAGATATTCTCTGTGAGGACGCCTTCTAAGGTAAACAAAATTAGCCTATGGTCTGACATTGAGGGTTCGTTGGATACTCTCCAATCCCTTATTAGGTAACCTAATTGTGTCGTTCCAAAAGAAATGTCTAGTACTTCTTTCCTAGATCTGGTGACAAATGTCGGGGTGTTCCCTACATTAAAAATCTCTTAATTGTCTACTAATAAGTAGTCTAAAAGGTTCTTACCCCTTTGATTAATATCCGTGCTTCCCCATGTTGTGTGGTGTTCATTTGCGTCACACCCGATCAACAGGGGTAATCTTCTCTGGTGACAATAGCTCACCAGCTTCTGTACTTCTACAGGTGGAATCTTTTCTTTATCACCTGCGAAGGAGGCTGAGGCTATAACCACTTTCCTGGCTATGCCCTCTATGTTAATGAGGTCTTGTAACGGGACCAGATCTTTTGTCAAAAATTCTGAAAGACATATACATACCTACATTTTGTTATTCCTTATTTTTATACAAGTTCGGGGCGGGTCTTGTCTCGTATCCCAAATTAATTGCGAAGTCACTTGTTGACAAGCCTCTTACCTGACCTGCGTAGATCCAGGGTTCCTGAATCAGTGCTAGCCCCAAGTTGTCGGTGTTAAATTTTCTCGCTAAAACAGCTGATGCTGCTTTAGCGTGATGAATGTTAACTTGAGCTAGCATTGTCTTGGCCCCGTGTCTGGCCATTTTGGTTTTTAGTTAGGGAAGCGATTGCCTCTTTTTCCGCCAGAAGAGTCTCTTCTTCCTCTATTGTCGGCATCGTGTCGTCTAGGTTGATTCTGATCCATGCCCTTAATATTAAGAGTTGCAGGAAGCCCAAATGTATCACAAGTCGTTCTCAAGCGTTGGTCATCTCTGCGACGTGTCGTTTCGGCGAATTTTGCGAAAAGATCTTGGCCATCAACCTTATAAGATTAAATTGACGTAAAAACTGAAACCCTTTAGTTCCGATGAAGGAACTGAAATGAAACAGTTCTTTGTCTCATCAAAACTAGGCAGTTCTAGGAACTAATATTCCATCATGATAATATCGTCGTCGTTCTATAGTTCTATTAAAAGCAAATATCTTAAAATTCAAAAAGGACATACCTACTTACTTACTTACCTACTCGTTTTAAAAAACGGCGACGATAAAAATATTTATTTCTTTTTTAATATTTATGTAATAGGTAGCAAATACAGTTCCATTTGCTACCTATTTCACACCATTACACAAATATTTTTGTTATCTATTATCACACAAACGTAAATTTAATTTATATAAAAAGATACATATTTAAAAACTTCTGATTATAAACGGTTTTTTTATTATATCCCAATTTCGACGAAAAAATCCCTCTGTTTTCACTGAAAAAGTTACAAAATCCCGACGTCCACACAACAAGACGATATCTTACTTAATGAATAATGACAAATGACAGTTAGCAAAAAATGAAACAGAAAAAAAAGTAAGCAAAAGAGAACCTAGATAGGTACGCATAAGGTGTTCAACAATAAAAGGTGTACAAAAAGGATGCGTAGATGACCCAGTATTAATTTAAGTATCTGAATGAAAGTTGTTCATTAAATGTCATTATAGAGTATACATCATTCTGTTAAAGTTTTTTAATCTTTTGGATTTCTATTATTAATACTGAATTTAAATATACAAAATAGCCAACATTTTTATTGTAACTTATTTACTTACTTAGGTCCTCAGACCTACGAAGTCCGTTGGTGTTCCCTAGCAGTCATAGGGTCTCAACTACTCCTTACGCGCCATCGTGTGCTTTTTCAAGCGATGTATTTTAGCTCCCTCCAGATCTTTCCCAATCTTGCAGATTCCTCCTCAACTGTTCTCCTTCATGTGCTCCTCGGTCTTCCAACTCTTCTTCCTGCTTCTGTGAGTGGGTTCCACTGCAATGCCTGGCCCGCAATCCAGTCATTACCTTTTCGAAGCGTGTTTCCAATCTACTGCCACTTCGTATAATGGTATCGGCGGGTTTCCTGGTTATTGTTGTTTTTATTTTCCCATTGCTAAATCCATATAGCAGAACTGATTCCACGTTAGAGTTAAACAGTGGAAGCTTTGTGTTCAAGCTGAGAGATTTGTTCCTCCAAACATTGGAAAACATCCCGAACTAGTTCTAGTTCGGTTCCTCCTTCAATAGAGGCGATACTTCTAAGGAATTGGAAGCTCTCTACTTTCCCTATTGCTTGTTGAGCAATGTTCATCGGAGCGGATGATTGCGGGATCCCGAGGCTGAACATCTTTGTTTTTCCCGTATTGATTTTCAGCCCCACGATTGCTGCTTCTCTTTCCACAATACAGCATACATCTTCAATGTAGTCAAGATGTTTTAAGTAAATTGTCAGAGTCCATTTTATTCCTCCGCTTCCTGTCAGAGCCATCCGCAGTACTTCACTTATCATCAAAAAAACCAGGATTGTTGACAGTATGCAGCCCTGCCTGACCCCACTTTGGCCTTCAAATTCTTCTGACCTGAACCCTATCTGACCACACTTTGGATTTAAAATTCTTCTGACAACCTACCTCCGTGTAAGATCCAACATTAGTCGCTTTAAAAAAAGCAACGAATTTCTCCGGCAAGCCAGATAGCCTTCTCGAAATCAATGAACAACAAGTGGAGTGGTGATCGTTATTCGACGCACTGTTCAATTATGATCCTCAATTATGATGATCAAGTGCGGAAGCCCGATGCTTGTTCAGCGTCGAGCGATGCTTTGAGATGTTCTTTTCTTTTATGCGTTCTAGAACAATCTTTGCTACTGTTTTGGAGTTCTGGTGTCGCACCTGATTGTGGCTTCTTCTCCTTCTAGGGCCAAAATGGTGTAATTACGTTCATCACGATTTCAAGATTTTTATTGTTGCATTGTTTAATTTAACAGTATTTGTATATTGATATAAAAAAAACTTAATTCTAAAGTTCACAGCAGTTAAGGTGACTCTTGTGTTAGGACACAAGAAACACCTTACCTGCTTTGAAATCTTTCTTTGAGGTTCCCTTAGTAAAATATCCTCGTAGTTCTGAGGATCGCCTTCCATGGATTCTGGAAGCACTTTTTCAATGGTACCCCTCAAATGGCTGTGGATACTTTGTTTCAAATGCCAAAGACAAACCTAAATTTTCCAAAAAGATTCTGCGCTCATGTTTTTTATTTTAGTAATTGTTTCCTATTGAATAGAGAACCATTTCTGTCAACGGAGTAATTATGAGCCAGCTGGTTGTTATGCGTGGTTTTATTTAAAAATTATATTCATAGAATAAAACGAACTTGTGGTTTTCGGGTCTGGAATAAGACTGATTTTATTATGCACCCTAAGAAAAGTATCTGATGATGGGTGGGATTGTATATTTGATTTCTCAAACATAAAGAAATAAACAAATGCATATTCAGATGGAATATCCGCAATAATAAATATGATATTATGCATGGTAAGCACAATAAATATTAACAGGCACAACATGGTCAAACGTGTCAACGCCACCTTTTGTTTGATTATAAAACTCGATGCCCTCAGGCTTTCTTGTCACCGAATCAACCTCTTTGCTTTTGTGGTTTGTGGAGCGAGGATACCAGCAAAACTCCTTTGCCTTTTTTTGGAGTGAAGGAAACCAAGGTTATTTTGTCCTTGAAAGCAAATTGCGAGGAGAGTACTTCCTTTTTTCGGTTGGGTAAGAAGGATGGTGGTACTTCAACTTTATTTTTCCTCAACGTGCCGACAACAGTGAGATTATGCTGCGCTAACATTGTTTCAACCAACTGAACTGATGTGAACCAATTGTCCATGGTTAAATTCCTTCCCGTACCATGAAAGCTTTCACTAATCTGGCGTACCAACTGCAGCGGTATGGGGTCATTTGATCTTCTTTCCCAACGTAAGGAATCCCAGATACCATATAATATGTGCGGGAATTTTTATGCCGTACTTGTCTGGCTTCGACGGAATATATATTTTAAATGGACAGTTACCTCTGAATCCTAAAAGCTGCTCATCAATCGTACAATACTCGTGGGGTGTATAATGAACCGTACTGGTGCCAGTTTATCCGAGCGACATCTCGTTTCCCGGTCATCAAATCGGATGCAATTAATTAAAAATTCAAAAATTGAGCCCAATTATAGCCTGGAAAATTGGGGAGCACTTTGTAGTCCACATGTCCCTGGTATTCCTTCGACCTTGCTTTTGTCCGACCGACGTCCAATAAGAGTTGCCTGATCTCTTAATCATCGTAGCTTGTTCTATTTTGAGACATATCGCTCAAAAAATGGTATACTCTGCAATTCAGAAACGTTTTGTAACGTTATTCTGGAAAGATTCACTAACTTACGTAATTAGACTTCCAAAAACTAAAAATAATGTATTCACTTGTCTTTCAAAAAAAATATTTCACTAGCACATAAATGGGGTTTCGGCACACCCCAGAGAACACGATATCTTTAGTTAGACTAGAGAAAATGCACTTATCATCTTTCAGATCTAAAGTAGCAACGAAATAAATAAAAGTCATGGCACACTTCAGAAATAACTGCTTTGATTTTAAAAAATATAACAGTTTTAATTTTGAAGTGGGGTGCTATCTCACCCCATATGCATTCTAAGGTTAAGTTTAGAAAGATACTTTTTTTTTGATATAAGAATTGAATAACTATAATTTATACCAAAACGTTATATAAATACGAATTTATGCAACGTTACATAGAGCTTACATAAATCCTTATGCACTGCATAACTGTATTCATCTGTTTTTATTAAGGCTGGGTGTCCCAGATCGGCAAACTCAAACTTCATGTAAATGACTTTATTTGTGTTAGGAATCTTTTTTTTGTAATGAATTTCATGGCATCGCCATAATGTGGCCAGAGGAATTTTGTTTTTGTTTGTTACTCTTTCTCTACACTCTTTTTGAACAAGAATACAGTCAAAGAAAAAAAAATGAGTATATTTATAAGATCAATAACACGCTAAAGTGGGAAAAGTAAAGAAAAAACAATAATAATAACCAAAGAAAAGGACAGTCCGTGCTGTATGTACGTTTCCTTTCGATTTCAATATTTTCCCAAAAACAGGTCCTGATCTCATTTGCACTGAAATTGTTTTTGTTTTGCCAAAGAACAATAAATCCCCTCTCTATTGCCACAAAAAACATCAAGATCAAATATAAAAAAAACAAAACGATCATGACTTCTGCTACGTCATCAAACTAAAGGGTGCAAGAAGTAGGTAGATAAACCACTTACAATATTGTTCTGCATATTCCCCACCACGCGAATTGGACGTACACTTGCGCTAGTCAACACATTAACAAAAAAACTGGTTTGTCATTACATATTCTTTAAATTCCAATAACCGGTTTTTCTATTGCATTTTCTGTTCTTGATACAAAAAGGAAGAAATAACCAGCAATATGTAAACCAACAACAAAAATATTTGAGAGCGGGTGGGCGGGGGTCATTTCTTTTCCAGATGAGAAACATTCTCTCGAAGCGCTAATTTCGCAATGGAATTATACTGGGAACTGAAACTTCTATGTGTGCGTGTAAACAGGAAATTTCAAAGGGAAAAACACCAATTTAGACACTTTTAATTAGAATTTTTGAATTGGAGAACAATAGAAAAAATACTAAAGAAAAATAAGAAAAATATGCACAAGCATTATTTTCTCTGTAAAGCTAATTGTTATTTTGGCTTTTTCAATGAACATTTAAAGTGTTAATAATTTTTTTTTTTCGAAAAAGTTAATCCGTCACTCCCGAGGTAATTAATTAAGCTATTCAATAAAATAAAGAAAAAAAATATAGTTCAAAAGGATAAATAAAGAATGAGGGATATTTAAAAGTCCTAACAAAAAAAACGTTTTTTGCGTTTTATCACTTTTAAACTTTAAAAGTGAATTATTAAAAAAAAATGTACTTGTAATACAAATATTTGAGACTGGCTTTACAATACTTTTTGTTTCGATGAAATATATTGTAGATTAAAGAAGTTATACCTGTTCAAACACGCAAAACCCATTGATAAGATTGGACTAATTTTTTGCCCATTACATAAATTAAAGTCAATCCGTCACTCACTTAATTAACTTAATTTCTTTTGAAAACACCAAAAAAATTAAATAAAAATCTTAGTTATACCAGAAATAAATGGTGCATTTTAAAGTACTATCAAAATAACGACAAAATTGTAGTTTGTTTCACTCTCAGAATTACTATATTATACATTTAAAAATTATAATGATGCAGTGTATATATTATTTAGAATGCATTAATTTTTATTTCAATCAATTAGCTTTCGAAATGTAAAAGTTATCGCTTTATTTGTAACATTCCAGCCGTTTTTTTGACTTGCCACCCAGCCTTAAATAATAATGTTAGACTGCCATAAATATTTCAAAAACAAAATAAGTCAAATAGTTCCAGTCGCTTTCGAGTCATAGCAAGAAAAACATGTATGGATTTCCATTTTGTAAAGAATTGTTTTCGAATATCATCACTACATAGTATAAAACAAACTCGTTTTCTCTGTCCCTATGCATGCTTAAATCTTTAAAACTAGAGAGTGATTCAAGAGAAAGGTTTTTATGTATAGTATAAATATGTATTAGATGTTTTTTAGTTTTAAAATTACAGTTTTATTATATATATATATATATTTCATTCCATATTCATTTACTCTTAAAACCTGCAACATTATACGATAGTTGAGGTTTGCAATATCTATGTACATATGTATATATAGTATACTTTAAGGTGGCGCAATTATCGTCTATTATATTTATTTATAAATATGTATAATATACTTCAAGGAAAAGACGAACTTCAACTCAATGCAATCCAAATAAATGTTATTATAGGTACACTTTTTTTTTGTAAGTTCCGATAATAATGAAAATTTTGATCGTTTGGTGAAATATTGGCCAATCTAACAGCCAGGCGAAACAAAGTTCGGGTCCTCTAGTCAGAGTATAAATAGCTTGTCGATCCACTGTCGAAAATCCAAGTTTAACTAGTCAGTTCTCCGGCACATACTGCATTACTTATTGCAAATTAAGATGTTGCTGTTTTGGTTTTGTGTCTACCTCTTCAAGAAGCTGCTAGGTGCCCACTACGATATACATATACATAGATATAGCAAGTTCCTTGTATTTGTTTTCGATTTCTTGTTCTGGTTATTATATTATAACTACATTCAGCAGCTTGTCCCCATTCCATTTCATTTTGATTTCAATTATTCGTGAATACTAAATAACTGTAAGATACAATATGAATATCTTATAAATTAGTTACTAGGTAATAATACAAATTATGTAGTAGAGCAAGCTAGAGAAATCAGTAATATTATAATATGTTTACATAATTTAAACTAATAATGAAAAACATAGTTAAGAAAAAGACTAGTCAGAATTGTACAATGGAATTATATAATTCATAAAGTATTTAAATGCTATTTGAAAAATAATCTTTTAGAGCCGTTCTTCCAAAAGTTTTATCTTAAGGTTCTCGTAAGTAGATATAGTATCACATGCTTTGATAGCAAGAACGAAATTTTCAAAACTGATAGGTGAGCTAGAAAACTATGTAAAGGATTGGCAAAAGTTCATCTTTAAGTTCAATACTTATGTATCTCTTTTAATTTTTCAACAAAAGATGAAAAATTATTCTTCTCGATGTTCTTTGTGGCTGATGTGTTTTTTGTAGAATAATCCACGCTTCAATTTATGTCTTACAAATTTTGATATAGTTGAGCTGAGACGGCTTCACGAAAGGAAGGCGGCCAACGCCTTCTCATCATTTTTAACTTCCTATAGGACGTTTCAAGGTTCCTAGAATCTAGATCCGTCATTTGTAGAGAGATGTCTGTGCGTGTGTGTGTACGTAGGTACGTTTGTACGTTCGTACGTTCGAGATATACCCTTTTTCGTCCACGGTATAGAGCTATCGACTCGAATTAAATTTAGTTCGAAAGGTTATAACTTCGAAAGATGCAGAAAGGACTTTCATAAAAAATTGTCAAGCGGTTTTTTCACCATAGCAATTTAAAAAAAAAAGTGAAAATTTTGGTTTATCGCAAATATCTTAGGAACAGATGATTCTATTGACTTCAAATAAACAAATAAATTTTCTTGTATACATTGTGATGCGATAGGTACAGATTCGGTATGAATTTGAAAAAAAGTTGAACATAATAGAAAAACAAACAAAAAAGTTTTTGAATTCTAGTTTTTTTGGGAATATAAAAAAGTACAAAAAATTCTATCAAAAATTGGTAAAAAAGGGTTTTTGAATCGAATATCTTGAGAGCTGGCAACGATATTGACTTCAAATTTGTTATATTTTTTACATAATACAGTTTAAAGTTAATAGTGAATTTTTGATAAATATCGGTTTGACAGTTTTTATACGAGAAATGAAAAACTTAAAATGTATCAAAAAATGCCAAAATTTGTTTTTTGACTTGAGTATGTGCAGAGTGGTCAACTGTTTTAACTTACAATTTATTTTATTTTATACATTATGCAACTGTTAACATATGGTAAATTTTTGACGAATATCGAACTGTCAGTTTTTTTACAAAAAAAAATTGAAAAATTGTTTCTCGATTCACAAAAATGTATTGACATGTATTGATTGTGTTCAATTTTATCTTATTAATATCATCAACAACAACGTATCCTAAAGAGGAAATTAAATTCTGCATAATATGTAATGCACAAATTTCAATATTTTATTGAGCAACAGAAGGAACATTTTTTTTCATTAAATCACTTCACACAAAACTTCACATTTTTAGTCATAGTCTGCACCCACTTAAGATACGTTGAAATCCTTGAATTCACTGATGGAACTTCTCCATCGCATGCATAGCCATAACTCACAATTCCAACTGCATACATGCGACCCATCCGTATGTATAATCCACCACCCGAGTCATACTGGCACGTGTCCTTTCCAGTCGACGCCGAAGTACACAATTGGCTTCCTATCACTGTATCCACACTTTGTTTGCATACTTCATTCTCCAAAACGAAAAGGTTTGTTTTTAACAATTTCCTGGACTGCTGTCCACCAAAACTTGTTGTACCCCATCCGGCCGTATCCACTTGAAAGGCACCCAATGATTTCTTCGCAAAGCGGAAGGGCAAACATGCTGGCCCCACAACCCGACTCCATTCGATGCTTCGAACGGTTTTTAGCAAAGCAATATCGTTTCTAAGATTCGTTAAGCGGAAGTTCATATGCCTAATGATATCTTCGATGTCATACTGCTGGCTATAAGAAGACTCGTAAACTTTTTATAATTGAATGGATAGTTTCTATTTTTTCTTAATTATAAATAATTACTGTTTGAAACGTCGTTTGCTCCAACGACAATTTTAATAAGTTGAGGATGTGACACTTCTTGAGCTCTAAAGCAATGTGCAGCTGACAGTAAAAATCGATGATGGACTTAAGGACAGAAAATTGAATTTGGTATTGAAGGTATACATATATGTAAGAACGAATATGGGTCTACATTCGTTGTGTTGAAACTGAACTTACTAATTGTGGCGCCACAGAATATTTTATTTTCGATCTTGCGGATGACTGCTGCCATTGGGGGAAACTCACCCAGTGTTGCTTCACTGCCACCAGTAACCCTTTGTGTTGAACTCCACCCACAGTCGCAGGGTGCCTCGATGGCTTCAACTAAACATGAAAAACGACCAGAGTGCGAAGAGTTGCCAATGTTATTATTTATAAAGGTACGATTGCTAGCACTTGAAGAAATATACGAAATTGTTCCTTTATTAATAAAACTTTTTCTCTCCAAACTTCCTGACCCACAAAAGTATTCCGACCCAAATATGAGTTCGCTTCCTTCGTTGTTAAAGTAAAACACGTCCGAGTTGCAGTTCATTTCATTTGCCTATGATTATGAAAATAAAAATGAAAAACTTGTTTAAAGCAAAAAAAAAAAAATGTCAGGAATTTTTTGCACATATTTTAGGTAGGTATTTATAAAAAAATATTTGTAAAGTGCTATATTTTCATCATGTAATTCATTTTCCAAATTAGTCTCGACTTCTTACCAACATTTTGTTGTAAGGCAAACAATTTTTTTAGTATGGTTATACATATTACCAAAATAGGTGCAAGACGTTCAAAATTCACGATGTTTCACTTTTTAACGAACCGTTATGAAATTAATTTCACACCTAAATTTAAGTTCAAAGTCAATTGGTGCTTCCACTGTATAGCGACATGATGAACCTCGCGGGTAAGAATACGGATAATAAGGTGAATTAATATAAATTTTTTGATTTGCACTAAGTTTGAGAAAATGGTTACATTTTTCAAACAATCCAATGGCTGACAAACTTTTTAAACAAGAAACTAAAATGAATACAAGTAAGTTTGGCCCAGAATTCATTGTTGTCTTTATTTAAATCCAAGTTTAAAAAATATATTGTTTTCTCGAAATAAACTGTATTATGCATCCAGTTACAACTTGAACTGACACAAGATATCATAAAAAGTACTCAGATGCCAGATAATGTTTCTTTATATTCTGTACCTACGACCTACGTACATATACATACATATTCTATGTAGGTACCTCATAATAATAAACTTAAGAGATACACAGAACATGAAGGCTGAAAGAAATATCTATCTATGTCAATTATGTTATCTTATTCTTTTCAGTCAACGGAGTCAAACAAAAAAATACCCACACTCCAAAACTAACATCTGGTTTGTTGTGTACTTTTTAAAGTAATTTTGAAGTTTGTAACTTTTTGTTTAATTATACATATTCCCAATCTGGTTTGAAGATTATTAAATGTATTTGCACATTCGATTAAAAGTTGAATGCCTTATTAATCTTACACTAAAAGAAATGCTCCCTATGGGAAGTAAAAATGATCTATTTCAATATTAAATTTATTTATTATACCTTAACCTTACAAAAAAAAAAACTAGAAATAACTAGGTTCATTCTTTTCTATAAAAATGAGACGTTTTTAATATTTAATTACGTTTTTTTAATTGAATATAATTTTATTTTCATATATTAATGCATTACAATGTTAACGCAACTTGCTCAGAGATATGATGTTTTTAATATGTACACTGAACTGACATTTTTTGTTTTTATTAATAAAAATTACGACTTTTAAATTGAATTTCACTCTAAGGAAAATTATTTTAAAAAACATTAATTTAATAAATTATTACGTTCGTTTTCTTATTTAAGAAATCAGTGTTAATAACGCGCTTAGACAGGGCCGGACCCACCATATGTGCAGGATGTGCAAGTGCACAGGGCGCAGCATTCCGGAGGCGCATTCTCGGGAACAAAGAAAACCATAAGGTGTAGGTTTTTACTTTGCACAAATGTGTATTCCACAGTTCACACCATTCTCATACTCGCACAACACAAAAAAAAAGAAGAATCCTAATACACGCATCCACACCAACTCATCAGTGCGAGTATTTTTCCTGCACACTGGGTCCCAAGACTTACATTCTAAGAAAAGACAAAAACAAAAACTGATTCGAACAAAATTGTATGCGCCAGTAGGTGCAGGTTTTTACTTTGCACAAATGTGTATTGTGTATTCCATAGGCCACAGTCCACAGGCACACACACAGTCCACACTCATCCACATCAACTCATCAGTGCGAGTTTTGTTCCTGCACACACTGGGTCCCAAAACTTACATTCTATTCCAATTACCACGGCGTACAGTGTGACAATTTCCGTATTATTTTTGAATAATTATTTTTTTTATTAATGAAATAAATTCAGTAGATACAATATCAGAGAATTGAAAATAAAATAAAATAAAATTAGTGGTTAATTATATACATTATGTTGATGGATGGGATGTTATAAACTTAAAGAAAAGGTTAAACTTGTAAGCGCTATTAATTTAATTCCCCTAAACGAGTGAAATGTCACACTGTAAGACGGAAGCGGCGAACGGATAGTTAAAGGATTGCAATGTTCGGGTGTTTTTACACATCATAGAACATAGAAGCGATAAAAAATGCGTGTGGGTTTTACAGTCGCCTTTTTGTTCCTTTTCTTCTTCTATTGAATATTTTTTCAGTTAAAATTCTTTGTACTCTGGTCTGGTGCAGATTTTTTAAAACTTTTTTTCGCTTACGATTATTTAAATAAAATCAGATTTGAAAGTCAAGTGACGGCTTGTGAAAGTGTTTAGTAACTACC